>WIXG01000565.1:0-38345 GCA_009869945.1 Mesaphorura yosii
CATTTCCATTTCGCCTTCGTCAGATTACCACCTGAAGAGTTTTCTTTCTTCGCTCTCTTTGTTGTTGTCGTTGTCGGATGTCAGCGCAGCGGCCGAGGATCCTCCAGCTTGCAGGAAGAAGTATCAATGTTCATTGCTCACATTAGAGTTGATGCTGATGATATCTTAATCATGTTCAATTGTTCACTGTCGGCTTTGGCACTGGCGCTGCTGTTTATGCTGTGCCTCGGCTTCAATTTCAATTCAATTCAAGAAGGGTCCTCCAAATAACCAAATTAAGATATTGAGATTGACAGCAGTCGGCCTGATCAACTGACAATTGTCAACTTTCAAATTCCGTTTCTGTATCACAAAAGGAACACAACGAGCAAAATTGATGGGACATGCACAAGAACAGGCCCACAGGGCCTTCGGCCACGGCCACCGTCACCGTTTAGATAATTGAAATCAGAGCAAATTAAACTAGCATCAAAATAGGTGAAACTTTAATGCCCAAGCGTATACCAAAGTCTAGCGTTTTAACTAAACTGTCACGTCGTTTTCACTTTTTCAATAACTAACTGCATATTCGACGACCTGCTGTCATTTTCATTGTCATTTCGTGTCATCCAGCTACGGTTTTAAGTTTTAACGTTATTCCTCAAATTCTTCCTAGTCCTTGCCCATTATCGTCCGTCGAGTTCATCCAAGTATGGCATGGCATGGTTTTGGTCACTCAATCATACGATTATCTTGTTATTCATTGACTTGACTATGACTCTGACTGAATACGTTAATACGTGCTCTTTGCCTGCCTGGAGAAGAATGGAATGGAAAGTTGACCGGTCGGCCTGGCCAGTGCATTGTTGTCATCGTCCGTGTACCGTACGCTACGCGTACTTACAAGATCGTTCAACCATGAACATGAACTTGACGTGGACGTGCACTGCACTACAGAATTTTAAAGCAATGACATAAATACTAAATACGGACAAGACCATGAATGGAAAATGGAGACAGATGATGATGAGTTGGAGTTGAAATGGCTGGTGACATTTTTTAGTGCTGGGCCTGGGCTCGAGTTCGAGTAGTTTAGGACTTCTGAAATGAAAAGGTTCACAGTTTACTGAGATTGAGAGTGAAGTCGGTCCATGTCATCGTGTTATCCGTTTATTGAGTCCATTATTGCTCCCATTGTTGAACATCTTCCTGGAGTGCCAGTCCATTACGATCAATTACTGACTATGCGCTCTGTACTGCTTTGTGCCGGAGCAGAGCTTTCGGTTCCATGTCAATAGTTTCCCACCTCCGTTAAAAACTGTGGATCTGAAAGCGAACTTTCTGTTCCTTCGCGTAGTTGAGAGAAACCGGGAACAAATTCATGGCTCTGTGGCTTCGCTTCTCTTCATCGGCTGACTTGGTTTTGCTCGTTTCTTCTTTTGAATGTGAATTGACAATATTTATGACGAGTACGAGCCAAGATAGTAAAGGCTCGTAGATAAAATGATACGGTTATTGTTATGTCCGACCATCTGTCAACTGAGTATGCTTAATTTACGCTTAATGCTTAATTCCATTAAAAACTTGTTCTTTGGCATAATCGCAATCGTATTCAAGCAACACAAGTTCAAGTTTCGTGCCCGACCACCGACCAGTTGACAATGCAATCGCAATAAATCAAGTATTCTTCATCGTAGTACTTCATTATTTAAGAGGTTCATCACGCTGAGCTGAAGCGGAATCCACGAAGATCTTCATCCAAATCAGACGACTCGACAAGACTCGGCGACTTTATCAAGAATTAACCGATTATTGCTCAATTAACTAATTACACCATAATTTCTTGTTTCTTGTCGTACAGGGGCATCGCGCAGCTCGGCGAGCCCACGAACCTGATTCAGAACACAATTCGTGGTGGTGCTGGCGGGATGGGGAGCGGATACAGCGGTTACGGGTACGACGAGCCGGAAATCCAGACAGTTTTCCGGAAGAAGCAGCAGCGGCTGGTGCGTGAGAACCGCGGAGTGCTCCAGGCCATCGCCAAAGGTGCGAACGAGGCGATACGCGAGTGCAAGCACCAGTTTCGGAATCGGAGATGGAATTGTCCCACGAAACCCAACTGGAGAGGACGGAATCTGTTTGGGAAGATTGTCGACAAAGGTAAGAACGCTAGAAAGTCGAGACTCCTTTCTTTGCAGCGTTGCAGCAGATTTTTGCATTAAACTCCCATTAAGACACGCATCTGGTAATTTATTCAAAGAAAGGAACGGCCGGATGAAAAAAGGCAGGGCAGAGGCTGGATTCGATCCACGCCTAATTTTGTTACTTTAGCAAACGCAGGGCAAGGCAGGCTCAGTAATCATGATTCATGATGATGAATGCAATAAATATATTAAATCCTGTTCTTGCGTCTTGCATATCGGCCATCTCTTCTGCATCGCGTTGCATGCTGGATCGTAATTCATGGTCATGACGACTCAATAAAATAATCTTATTATTTTACGGCATGCGTGGCTGCGTCTACATGGAAAAGAAAGTCAAGTCTGGCTAGTCTGGGCAGGTAATTATTTTACAGTGTGCGTTCCTTCGTGCGCTGCGCTAAAGGAATTACAAATAAACCACACGCACAGGTTAATGGCTGGGCTCGACTTGGTAGGCTTGGCTGGCTGCATATGTAAATTAGACTTAAGTATTTAAATAATGGGTATCATATTCCAGCCGGCCCTTCACAGCCGGCATGGAATTAATTACAAACCACAATAATGCGCAGCTCACTCATTCACGTGTCATAGTCATTATTATCATGACCAAACCCTTTCTCCAAGCCAAGAATCAAGAATCGTGAGACATAAACCACCAGAAAGTCGATAATTTATCTTTATTTCGTCTTTACGCGTACGCAGAACGCACTACGCAATTGAATCAGATTTCGAATTCGTTTAGAAGAGCATTTTGGGCGCACTCAAGATGACTTGCGTACTGCGTGCATTTAAATACTGTCTAAAAGTCAGGAATTCGGATGACTTTATTGCAAAAATGCGTCGTTTTTAATGTTTTGGAGTCGAAAATGCGAAATTCCTAAAGATTTCCGCCAGATTCCAGTTTTTCTCGTTATTTCAGAGGTTTACTACGATATCTGACGCTGAATTATAGCACTCAAACATCTTGTGTCTTTAAATGTTTCTTTACAGATATTTTCAATTTAGAAAACGGCGCACAGGAAAAAATTATAAAATTATATAAATGACGATGATGCAAGATTCTTAAATATTCCGGGGCTTGCAGTCCGGACTGCACTGGACTAGACTCTGGAATAAAATATCATGATTATGATTTGAATCAGCCAAGGCAAGGTATGGGCAAGGCACGGCGAAATGAGTCGAGAATTCAAACTTCTTTTATAAATTAGTTTGGATGTTTGCCCGTCCTGCTCGCTTGCAGAGCCGCGGATGAGTAATGTTGGCCAGTCCCGAGTTTCAGGGTGGCTACAGAGCTCTCGCCAAACACCTGTGGCTTGTGTTCATGTTTCCTTACGTATAACGCCAGCTAGCCAGGCAGCGTATTCAGGTTTGTTAATGTCCACTGCTGATTTACTATTTTCTCTTTACTGTACTCATTTTCTTATCATTTACATTCGTGCACTCGAAGCATTACAAAATTACCAGCACAAACGCACGCTAGCGCTGACGAGCGGCTCGAATTCTTTCTTTTCTTCTATTTCTCGATGAAAAATGTTGACAATTCCATTCGGGCAAGGAATTTGAATGGAGAATCCACGAATCAACGAATCTCCCGACAAAAATCAAGGAGAAAACTTACAGGATGGGAATTTCTGAGATTGCGTGTTACAAATCGTTTGCATTTCATTACAAAATTACAATATTATTATTAGTACGACCGCTTCTCATTATTCGTGTCTTACTTTTCCCTGCGCCGTGCTCGTCGGCGTGGTCGGTCGCTTGCAGGGTGGGCTTTTGTCTTAATTCGTCCGTCATTAATATTGTTACAGGCACGCAGGCAGGCAGCCTCTCAAAACAAACGACAACAGCCTGAGAAGTTTATTAATGTCATGTAATATTTTAATAACAATAACGCACGGCCGACGGCCGAAGCGGCCTGAGCCTGGGAACGGTGAACAGAAAATGTAACAATGCTATGTGGTGATAGAAACAATGTCGATTCTGATGGCTATTTAGTATTCATGCAACAGAATAAATTATGACAACACAATACACGAGTACGAAACGATTTCCTTGCCTGCCCTGCACTGCTGGTGGCTTATCGGATTTTGGATTGAGAGATCAAATTCCTGCGTGCTTGCGTGATGCGTGAATGATTGATGTCTTGTTCCAATAAAATAATCTTCCCAGGCAGTGCATCAATTTTGGCTCACTTCTGCCTGGTACAAAAACCGCACACGGACTCATTTTGTCGCATCGCATCACATTACACACTACGTAAGCCTTTAAAAATCAAATGTGAAGGGCTTTGGCTTGCTTTGAATGAGATTTTTACGAGTAATAACAGAAATTCGGATGTCACCTCTTCATTATTACATTTGTTACATTTGTTGTAATGTAGTGCATTTATATTTCTAAAGAATGAATGGAAATGATGAAAAATTCTTTCTTTTATGCCTCTGTCCTGTCTCTTTTTGTACTGCCAGACGGACCGACCCTCTTCGGGCTGCCATCCTGCTCTTCGTCGTGGGACCCTTTTGCATTTTGCTCTTTGCTCATGAATTGAAAAGTTACATTATCATTAGCCATTGTGAAATAACCTCGGAGCAGCGCAGCTCACCTGGCCTGGCCATTAGCATCAGCCGAGCGTGCTGACAATTGACAAAAGCACTGCTGCACTGCACTTATGAATGGAAAATCTCGTGTTCTCGTGTGTCGTGTTTTTAATCCGGTCGACCCGCTAAAAAGAGAAGCTAATCTCTCCATTATGCCCGTGCCCTGCTCTTAAAATTGCCGTCTTCATTCTTCATCTGTTCAGCACTTCGTTGTGTACACCGCAGACGGCAAACTGCTGTAAAATATATGATTAATCTTCGGATCGAGTTTCCAACTTCCAAGCGTGTTCTCGTTCGCGGCCGGCCTGGTTTCACATTTCATAAAAATTACTCGGCTCGACTCACATCACAATTTAAAAGCTTCCGAATCGTGATTCGCGAGCAAGCGAGTTTTTAACGACGACAACGTCAACGGAATTGGAAATTTCTTGTTCTCATTCATGAAATGATTTAATTTTTGTTCTTGTTCTCGTTCCATAATTAGGCTGCCGTGAGACGTCGTTCGTGTACGCGATGACGAGCGCTGCCGTGACGCACGAAATTGTGCGCGCCTGCTCCGAAGGCAGCATCGAGTCGTGTACCTGCGACTACCGCCTCCACAACAAGTACAGTCGCTCCATGCCCCTGGACCAGACGTGGAAGTGGGGCTCGTGCTCCGACAACATTGAGTTTGGCTACAAGTTCTCGAGAGACTTTGTCGATGCGGGCGAGAAGGCACGGGACATGCGAGGAACGATGAATCTTCACAACAACGAAGTCGGCCGCGTGGTAAGCCCAAATTAATACGCGATTTAACTAATTAAGTGCTTTTTCTCATGCGTCTTTAATTACGTTGACGTGCGTGGACAATTTTATAAGAAAATTGTGTGCTCTTAGCGAAAAATTCTTCCGTCCGCATTTTTTCCGACACGAAATGTCATCGAAAAAGCGACTCAAATGCGTTCGGTCACCAAAAATTATGACGGCGGATGTCTGCATTTTAATTTTAAAGTGTTCTTGAGTGCAATGTCACAGCAGAGTCACTCAGCTCAAAATTATGCTTATTGTTTCTAGTTTTCTTCTCTAAACGCGTGTTTAAATGTCTGTCTCGCATTTTGCAGCACGTGCAAGCACTCATGCGTCGCCAATGCAAGTGTCACGGAATGTCGGGCTCCTGCACAATGAAAACGTGCTGGATGCGCCTTCCCCATCTGCGCGAAGTCGGAAACTCACTTAAGGACCGCTTCGATGGAGCCTCACGCGTGCTGATTAGTAATGCTGGCAGCCTCCGTGATTTTGGAAGAAAGTCGAGGTACAACATTCGGCTAAAACCCTACAACTCCGAGCACAAGCCTCCGTCCAAGAAGGATCTCGTCTTTTACGAGGATTCGCCCAATTTCTGCGAACGAGACACGCGCTACGGCGTGAGCGGGACGAGCGGCCGGGCGTGCAATGCTTCGTCGATGGGTGTCGATGGTAAGTCGAAGTCGATAATTAGAGTAATTAATTAATTCTTGGATCTGTGATTGCGATTAGCGATTAATTTGAACACCCAAACTTAATTTCCGACGTTTTGACAATTTTTCTTGGCCTTTCCAGGTTGTGACTTGATGTGCTGCGGTCGAGGTCACACAGTATCAGTGAAGCAAGTTGTAGAAAGATGTAAATGTACTTTTCAGTGGTGTTGTCAAGTTGAGTGTCAAAACTGCACAAATATCCGAACATTCCACACGTGTAGATAGGAAGCAGTAGGAAGTGTGTGCTTAATTTATACGAAATATGCAATCATAATCAAGAACTAAACATTGAACATAACCTTTTATAATTTAACGACAAGACATGACGATACACGATACACGACAGTGAGCCAGTGTAGTTTTAAGTTAATGATACTGCCATTCGAAGGAAGATGAAACCCCAACCCGTCCAGTTTCTGACGACTAAAGAAGTCCAAGTCGTGGGAAATGGGAAACTCGTCTGTCCGTCCAGAAACTGTTGAGCTTGAGTCCAGAACAAGAACGTTTCGTCCAAGTCCCGTCAGTCCTTCGTCTCCAATCTAGAAGCCTGAATCACAGAAACCCTGCAGAACTGATAGCGCTATTTTTAAGAGATTATTCCTTACCTTTTCCGATTTTGGTCTCAGAAGCGCCAGCAAGTAAACTTTAGCAATTAGAACTTTACCTTTTAGCCCACTGCATTGATTTCTTTAGCCAAGTAATATTTCTGGGGTTGTCTAAGCTAAGCTAGAATAAGGACGATTGTGATGTTCCTAATGTACTATAGATTAATTACAGTTAAGCCTAAGCCGTCGCAAAGGAAAACAACGACTGAAGATGACCCAAACCCCAGCCAAAGCTCCAAAAAGTCCCACACACCGCACGCCTTTTGAAGCTTACACCATTCTGTGTCAAATGATTGCAGTTACACAGCTATTCTATCCAGTGTCCGGTAAATTGCACAATTGTTAATCTTATTTTGTTAAAAGTAGGCTAGACTAAGAAAAAAGTGCCTAGCGTCGAAAAATAAACGAATTCACGTCTAGCGAGGTGTCTTGCATTGGAAATTTGCAATTTGATCCAGATTCCAGCAAGGTTTTTGGATTCTGCTGAAAAAGGCAGTTAAATTCTCAGCATGAACGCACGGAAAATTAACTTACGTCGCGTTAAATCAACTTTACACTGGACGGTAACATTTTTATGACTCATCATCTTGGCCGGTCGTCCCAACAGGAGTGGTGGCCATTACCACGTTTGCCAGGCGTTTTACGACATTTTTTGTCTGCTCGTCGAAAGTGATCATCGTTAAAAATGTTATTGCTTACTGCTTATGTATACTCACACTCGGTTCGAAGTTTTCGAAGCGTCTTCGTCTTCTTTTGTCATTTCCTCGCAGAATTTTGAAATGGGCGAGCAAAATCGTGAAATTCAGCGCACAAGACGAAAAATCGGTTGCTGGCTGCTGAGCCGTAGCAATAAAAGTGCGGAGACGAGATCCGAAGGACTGAAGACACCTTCAGCCTTGGAATGATGATAAGACAGGTAGGACGTAAAAATAGAGAAAAGAAAAGGTTCCTGATGGGTATATTTAAGCCCTGCCTGGCTCGAAAGTTGCCCGGTCATGATGCTGATGATGATATTTAGAACACAAACGCAGCAGCGTAGAGTAGAGGCTATTATTGTACTGCTAAATGCTAAATGATTGGATTAAATTTCAATCTGTGAATAAAACATGCGTAATTTATGCTGTAAATATTCAAATGCATCTGCGCTGCAGTGCAGTGCGTGCGTTTTAAGAACCTGCATTAAATATTCATTAAGGCATCCTAGCAGGCAGGTTCTTTTCAGTCCAGTCTCCTTTTGAGATCACAGCTTGTATTGTAATTTTAATAGGATGACAATCATGATGACGATGACGCAGGAAAAGAAATTGCTGGACAAGCCAACCATCGGCGCTGCGCCGGGAAGTTGTGAATTCATGAATTCATGTTAATAAGATATTACATTTCATTGCCGCAGCCAGCAGCAACAAAGCAGTCAGGCGGCCGAAGCCGAGTACACCGAGCCTGAGCCCAGCAGTTTTCTTATTGAATTGACTGACTGACTTGACCTCCTGTGGTCAATCAGGGGAGTCCGTAATAACTCATCATCTCTGTGGGGCTTTTGCTTGCCCTTTTCTTAATGTTGTGTTACATCGCTCCACACCGCAGCGCAAGCGAGTTCGAGTTCGTGGTTGTTCAACAGTGACTCAGTGACGGACGAGTTACGAGTACGAGTAAGAGGTAAGAGGCAAGAACATGAAGACCTCCCAAACTTGGATTGGATTCAGTGGATCGGACCGGTCTGAGTTAATAACTTTAGAAGTACAACTTCATTGACCAACAACCGTCAAGGCTAACTCATCTCACTGCGTTTTCACCTGCATCATCGCTCGTAATTGGAACTGCTCCGATTTTCATTCATTTCTGGATTCCAGCCTGGAAATTCTCCAAAATTCGATGAAATGAAGTTGAAATTAAAGAAGATCAAAAGTTGCTGTCTGTCAAACTGCCGTTGGCGTTGGTGATGTGTGAGAACTTCATTCGAGTCGACGTCTCGAGTCTCGAGCGTCGAGTCGAGAGAAGATAAATAAAAGGACCCTCCACCTGAAGTGCGTAATCGAAACTGGCAATGGCAGTGATAATAATGAATTATGGCAATCTGCAATAATTTTAAAGCGCAATACAAATTGATTGACAAATAATGCTCGACGACGACTCAAATGCTCTTCAGTTCCTTCTGTCATTCTTCTGACGGTGTTCGAGATCCTGCTTGAGATTTATTTATCCGGGCTCGTGTTTGTTGAGACAATAAATGTCTTCTCTCAATATCTCAGCCGACGCAGCGAGCCGCCTTTGTCAATGATCAGTCAGCTCCGCTCCAGCTCACTTCAGCTCCTCGGCCGACGCGTCGCATTGTTAAAATGTGCATCGCGCATACAGAACACAATCCCCTTTGTTGAGAAAGTAAATATTTGTATTTTCTGTTCGATCGCTTTGTTTGCGTATGAGAAATCCGGGGCTCACAGCAGAATCATCGATTTCAGGGCACAAAACTTTCAGGATGCAAGAAACTGAGACGGAGACGAGACAAACACGCTTGCTTCAAGTTCAAACAATTTATTTTCACTTTAAATCAATAAACTCATGATTTATTACATTAATATCGACTAAATACGGTTAAAAATTTAAAATGTTAAAATTAAATCAGTCATAAAACTCATCGCGTGTATTTGGCACTTTCTTACTCGTTCCGGGCACACAATTGTGAAAATTGGCACTTGGGGCAGTAAAATGGCACTTTGAAGACAAAATTGGCCTGGGCGCGAAGTGCAACGCGGGAACTTCAAAATGACAACAGCTCAGTAATAAATTAAGGCTAGTTAAAGCAAAATGGTGGGAAACTAAATGATAAAGGACAGGATTAAGTAAAAGACACTGTCTGGGCTGAGATTCTCGCTTGCATTGCATAAAAAGATCGTACGAAATTAAAGATAAAATCGTTAATCGTAAATATTACTCACTACCTACAAGTTGTCACGAGCTTCCTCATGGTACATATTTCACAAGAGACTTCGCAGCACCATTGAAACTTACACCGACAGTACTCTTTCACCTTAACAGTTCGCGTATAGTGACCCCGCGAGCAGCACAGAATTTCACACGAGTCCACGTTCATCGAACTCGTGTTGCACAAGCGGCCCGTCGTGCCCAAGGAACCCGTTTTCTTGTTGTGCTTGCAGAAATCGACCGAATCTTCAAAGTAAATCAAGTCTTCACGGCTCGGCTGCTTTATCGTTTTGCTCGCTGGGATGATTGACTTGCCGTCGTTGCCGGAGATGACTTTGGAGGAACCGTCGAAGCGGATTTTGAGCCGCTCACCAATCTCGCGGAAGGTTGAAACTTTTTGCCAGCAGGTTTTAAGGGTGCAGGAGCCGGAGAGGCCGTGGCACTTGCAGACGAGGCGCATGTGATTGCGGACGGCCTGTGAGGAATACAAAACGGGGATGTTATTGAAGAGTGCAGTATTTTGACAAGACCGATTTGTTTCCCGTCCTGTGTCTGTGCTAATGGCTGGCATGGGCAGTAATGGACTGGTCTTCAGATCATATTATCAACTGAGCACTTGACCTGCATTCTAATTTCTGTTTTCTGGGTACACGGACCGTGTTTCGTTCATTGATAAGTGAAGATAGTAATACCATTAATAAAACGTCATCGAATACGGCGAAATACGATTCATTGATAAAAATCTCCGATAACGCGACGTGACGCAAGAAACTTGAATACGATCACGAACTTACGCAACGAGTTCTCTTTCATTTCATTCTTCATACTTGCTCGCTCAACAGAAATGGAACCCAGAAATGGTAAATCATGTCTTTTGCTGATTAGGCTTTAAATTTATCCACTCAACCGATCGGCAATTAATAATTAAAATCCTCGTGATTATCTTTACAAATTACAGAAATCCATCGCTTTATCGCTTACCAGTCGTCCAGCTTCATTATTATGCAGCATCATGAGGCTGCGAATGTCACTCTGTCGTCGGATTTTGATGTCGAGGATGTCCTTGGAGCGTTTGTAGCCAATGTTGATATTGTCACCGCATCCGCCCCATTCCCAGTTGCCGTCTTTTGATTTGGTGCCTGTGTACAGTGCAGGAAAATACAAAGAAGACATGCGATAAGCGAGAAGAGGCCAGAGACATTATATTGATATTTGATACAAAGTAAACATTAAACACTGCCCACTAAACACTCATACACGCACCATTCAAAACTCAAAACACAAGCACATACGCTCAATCAACAATCAGGCGTATTGGGCATTAAGTATTAAACGTTCCTAATTGTTTGCGTCAACATTACACGCCGAACCCGAAGCCGTAATCGAGCAGGAATCCGTGCGGGCCGGCAGTGGCTGTGCCTGGCTTGGCCAGGCTAATAAGATTTCACCACAATAAACTTGAACAAACACTTCACACAAAAGACAAGAGGAGAGGACACGAAGATTCACTTAAGGAATAAACATTACGTTACAGGTATTGTCGGCGGCTCAGGCGTGAGGCGTTAAGAACCGTGGGAAAATGTCTCGGCACAGCTTGGCCAGACCGAAGTCAAGTTTACAAATTTCCAAGAACAGAATAGAAAGAAGAGAAAATTCTGAGAGTAAGAAAAATTTAACCATTTGAAAAACGAAAACTCCATTCAAATTCCGTGCTTTCGCTTTAGCTTTTATTGGCCAATTAAACACACAATTGATACTATTCTTCGGGAAAAAGTGAAAAAAAACAATCAACAATAAACTTACCACTTAACGTCCGATCACACGGGCAATTTTGGATGCGGCCCGAACTGCAGCCTTGCGTCACGGCGTACGTGACTCCGGCCGAGATGATGGCGTGGATGAACGCAGTTTCTCTCGTATCTGAAAAGATAATACACAATTTTCGTAAGTATTTTGCAAATTCAGTGTCATAAAAGGCAGATAGGGCACAGAACATTGAGAAAGGTGACTAGCTCTTAAAATTCAAGTACGGCCATGGCTTCCCACTAACGTGAGTATAATTAGATGCAGAAATGCTGGCTGAATGCTAAATGCCTGACAGACGTGAAATTAAGGATTTACAACTTCTGCTCTACGCACAATAATATTGTCATTCGGCTACGGCGTACGACGTACAACTGAAATTTATTCAGGATGGCCAAAGAAAAGAAGATTTATTGCCGAGCAGCCTGATGGGGTGTCTTGTAATGTCAAGTTCACAGGCATCACAGGCACAAATCTTCCTCTACGAAAGTTCACTGGCTGGCTGCCTGACTGGATTTGGGATCCCAATAAAATAGATTAGCCTTGTCATAAGGACCCCCGACAGCGGACGCGAACGGTGGAATTTGAGCGAACTGGAACCGAACTGCTTTGAGACGGGTCTCGGAATGAAGTTGGAAAGGTATGGAATGACTTTATTAATGCATTTCTAGGCCCAGGTTCGAATCAATCGATTTTATGGTTTTTCTGTGGGAATTGCCGATTGCCTTCAATTTCGCACTTCAGAATGACTTCATTCAGAAATTCTTCATGAAATTCCGCGACGCGACGGCTGACGAAATGGCAATAAAGTTAATTGCCCTGCCTTTTCTTTGGCTCAGGTGATCAAAACGCTCGCTGAGGGAAGAAGAAAGGAGAAAGAGCTTCCTAAGTGTAAATTATCAGCTAGTAATGGAACTCATCAATTTGTACTTCGTGAGACCGCTTCTGTCTTCGCTTCTTCAAAGCAGCGCAGCAGAGACGAAACTAGACAAATGACAAGTCAACAATAATGTCAAGTAGTCAAGTCAAGTCACAAAGAAGAAAAGAAAAGACTCCAAGTACGAAGAAAAGAAGCCCTGGTCGAGCTTATCTTTTGTATATCTTTAACTATACAGTAAGCAGTCGTCAGTGCGTCAGTCAGTCGATTTGTTCGAAAAATTTATCTGACTCCTTCATTTGAACAGTTAACAAGATTTTAGTCTTGTCTTCGATTCTTCGTCTTCGTGGGTTCTTCGTTCTTCTTTGACTCTGAACGCAAGATTTACGACGACACAAGAACGAAGTGCATGTCAGCGATCATCATCAGTCAGTCAGTCAAGTCAACCACAATGTCCCTTTGTGAACTGTGATGCGATAGTAAAATTGTAAAATGAAAGTTCATCTTTATTATTATCTCCTCACGTCCACGATTTGTCAACTCCTCGATCTCTCGACTCGATTATATGGCTCACCTTTTCTTCCCACGGTCGCGATCGCTCGAGACTCCACTCGGTTCGTCATACGTTTTATTAGCATTTAGCAGGTAATTTATTATACTAAACACAATGCTCTTAGCATTTAACATTTGTACCCGCACACCATTTCAGCCACCTTCACGACCCAACCCCGAAACTCGAAACAGAAAACTGGGCAGGGCTGCCGCTGCCGGGCCAAAAAGAAGTACAAAGCGAGCAGACGTTTTTATTACGTGTCTGTGTGTTCAGATTCGAAAGAATTCTGACTTTCTGAGTGACTTTGACACGTCCACCGAGTCAATAAAAGTAAAAAGTACGTACAATGCTCAGCATTTTGCATTTAACTACCGGTTTTGACGATGAATTTCGATTTTTTCGAAGCAAACAAGTCTCAACTAAACTTTGGTTTTTCTAATCTCACCTCTGGCCAGTATTCGCTTGATGCTCTTCGGGTGCGACGAGCAATTCCAGTGCCGGTGCTTGAACTGGTGCTGACACTCGTCCGTCGCCAATTTAGCACCGTAGGCCGCCTCCCGCATCACTTCGGCCTCCTTCACGCAGTACGTGTTCACTTTCCGCCGGTAGCGTTTGGTTCCGGTGCGACCCGCGCCAGGGCCGTATGGCCGGCGTGCGTGCAGGCTGTTGGGGCTGCTGCTGCTGAGGCTGCTCGCATCATTCATGTGCATGTCGAGGAGAGATCCGATTCTGCTGGCGCTTCCGCTGCTGCTGCTTCCGGCGGGCAGAATAACGTTCATTGAGTCGTGAAATCTTCGGCTAGTCTGCCGGCACATCTTGGTCGGGTCGAGGAGGAGCAAAGGGGCTGATGTGGGCTCCAGAACGGAGTTGGACACGGAAACGTCTGGCCTGCGAATTAAACATACAACGCAAAGTAGTAATTAGCATAATTTCGGTAGTGACGTCAAGTACGGAAATCTTATTTGCTTATTTTATGGTGTTTGGCCAGTTTGGCGCATTTTGCGTGTGTACGCTGCAGAAAATTTGGCAAACTGGCTTCTAAACAGAAGAGTTCATGAACCTCGAGCCTCATTTCCACGTCCAACAGCTCAAAACGGCAAAATGGGCATAAGCATTCGTATAATTATGTTCCATGACATTTATGAGGTACGAACTCCCAGACACCAGCGCAGTAAATGTAAATTATTGAATTGTATACACAGCGAGAAGTTTATTAGGTGATGAGATCTCTCGAGTCGAGTCTCATGTGGAGATGATGCTGATGCTATTACTTTTCCTTTTATTCAGCCCTGCGCTGCGTGGCTGCGTGCGTGGCATGACCACGTCACGTCAATAGTCAATAATAGACAGTTCATAATCTGTTTTGTGCTCGGTGTTGGCCACACAATTGGTTTTCGAGCGAGAAAATTGTTTCTCATCATGAAGCAGCACAGCGCAGCAAATCATTTATTTCCATGCACTGTATTTTGATAGATTTCAGTTTGTAATGCGATTCGAAGGGAGCCCACAACGCAACGCAACGCGGAATGAAGTCATAAATTGTTTTTTCCCCGTAAACATTGGCTGTGCTGTGCCCTGATTATTAATGATGAACTGTAACTCTGTACTGGAAGATGAGTAATAAAGATGCCCAATCTTGGAATCTGAGGAATGAACCCTTTTCGACTCGGTTTTTTTCGAATGTTGGCCTGCCTTGCTGGCTGCTGGCCGTAAATTGTAAATTCTCTCTGTCACTTTTCATTACGGACACAAATTTTTCTTTTGTCTTCCCAACAATGACTCTTCTCTTAATTATCTGCTACACGCAAGACTCAAGACGTGGGTGGTACTAATTTACATAAATTCTTGTACAACGGCCGTCCGATTCAGCGTTCAGCGTGCCATATTTAATACGAAAATAGTGCCAATTCAGTCTGACGCCCGTATAAAATTGAATGGTTGCACTGCAGCAGTTGCATTTGCAGTTGCACCCTTTTTATTGAGCCTGTCACGTCAATTACAAAAATCATCTTCCAGATTTGATAAAATAAAATCCTGCCAGCTTACTTCCTGCAATAATGAGGCGTTATATATTTTTTGTGGTTGGACGCGCAACTGAAAATAATTTGATTGACATTTATTACTATTTATACTCTGAACACTGTCGTGGACGTGAACTCCATTTAAAGGAATGCGCCCTGGGCCCACTTACGGGTAATAAAACAATTATTACAAAAAGTGAAGTTGATAGTTGAGTTTGGAGCTGTATTCAGTCACAACTTCTTAAACCGCAATCCAGCTTGTCATCAAATCCAAGCTTCGGGTTTCAGGCCCACGTATCACGTTTATTGCTTTATGAGAGCTTAATTCTTAATTCACTACTCCAGGAGCGAGAGCAAAGGAGAACCATTTACGACGGACGGACGGGCTTGACTTTGGCCTCCTGAATTCCTAATTCTTATAATGACCAACACATACTTGTGATTTATTCCACGTACGTATGCGATTACGCGTACAGTTCCCGTTCCTTCGTTCGTTGTTCACGGTATCATAATCATAATCTTAAGGAACAGGTACACTGGGCTCGGGCCCTTAATAAGGGTTCTTTCTTTCTCTTCTACGCTCCAAGTTCTAAGTTCTACGTCCCTGGATTTTCAATTATCATGCATTCCTTTCCTGTGCTTTGCCTTGCCTTTACTTCCTCCATCGACGACTCCTTTCATTTCTTTTCTTCCCCTTCAGGAATCTCTCATTTACCTCTTAATTGCAGGTTAGGATTACGAAACTGAAACTGGCTTACTGCATTGCGTTGCGCTGCAAGCAATGCAATGCAAAGAAGGTCTTACCCGCTGATCTGAACAGTTGCCGACGCGAAAGGGATGACGATGCCAATTCCGCAAATGCAGATGCAAATGACGTAGTGACGCAGCGATAGGAGTCGAATCCGAAGTCGAAGCCGTGACAATGCCAAGAAGGTCTTCATGATGACAATTTGTGGTAGTTTTCGTCTTCTTGTAACTAATTATAGTTCTTATATTCTTGAATTATGCATTCTGTTGATGATGCGCACTTAGAACAAGTACAAGTCATTTCTCCCGTTCGTAGAAATGCAGCAGTACTTTTAGCAAAGGAAGTTGCGTAACGGTCGAAGAATCTCAGGAACGCGACAAACCCGAAAATTGCACTTGGACGTCACGCCGAACTAAATTTCACTGCAATTCACTGCTGCACTGAATTATCATTGATAAACTCACTCCAGGAAGCCAATTTCGACGCAAGGCAACTTAAATCTGCAGCGTAGATAGATGTAGATGCAACCACGGTAAACAGTAAATTAAGACAGTTCTTGGCTTCATTAACAGGCAATTCGATTACGAAAGCAATTCCACGAGACAAGAGTCCTTATTTAGTCGCGTCGATTTACCAAATAAAGCTGAAGCTGGCTGGCTGGCTACTTGTTTCTTGACTGTCTTGGCCTGGTGGCTACTTTTGTAATTATCAATTGTTGTCGTCCTGTATTCTGGGTTCTGGCTGTGGAGGAAGCCCAGGCGAGCCTGTGGAGTGGAGTACAGAACTTGTTGAAACCACACAAGAAGCGCCAGCAAGCTCGACGACCGACCGCAGGACGCTGCTACCTCTTTGATGACAGTAATTCTTCTGCCACTGGCAACAGGCTACTTACCACACCGACTGAAGATGAAGATGATGTCCTTTCTTAAATTGTCATACGACAACGACTACTAAAATGGTCTTTCTATTTCCCTTTTAGGATAAACGTCTTCATCTTCATCTCGTTTTCGTTTTACGTTTACTCTTTTACTTCAAATTAACACTCAGCACTCACTTTCCTTGGAGCTCAATCCTCCCTTATCAGAAAAACTATCACGCTATCAGGTTATCATACACGATTATTTATTGACACGTTATCTAACTAGTTTACGAAACAAGGCAATCGCGTCGCGTCTTCTTACTCCTGTCAAGATCAGTTCACAACTGACTCTAGCACTGGTTCCATTTACGGGAGAAGGAAGCGATAACGCGCACACGCGCCGCACAAATCACAAAACAAACCTACAAACACTGAGATCTCGTGGCACTAGCTCGTGATTGACACGCCAGACGTGTCCTCTGAAAATGATGCAACGGGAACGGTAAGGTGAAGTCGAGACGGAGCTGACGGAGGATTTGTTTCCTTCACTGATCAGATCACTGGCTTGGTTTCAAGTTAAGAATTGAGGTTGCTGCTGGCGTGCTGGCACGGCTCAGGCTCGTTCGTGGCTCGAGTGGCTCCTGCTCCTGCTGTTTTCACTACCAAGCAGGACGCAGATGCGATGCGATGCACTACGCTTAAAAGATGCACCCAAACACGAAACACAGCTCATTTACTTAAGGACCTTTTAAGAAAGTTGTTCCAAGGGTTAGTTACGATGTCTGAGCTGTTGTCGTGTCAGGAAAGCCAAAACAACGTAAGAACTGGGAAAATAAAAGTGGGATAGGAAAAGGTAAATCTTTTTAAGGATACTTTCATGCTTTTAGGCACAGGACAAGAACCCAATGGGTTCTAAGCCATTATTGCTTTGCTTTGCTTTGCCTTGCCAAGCACTCGATCCTTACAGGAAAACGACCCGAAGGACTCGGCAAGGGAGATTTATGAATTTAATTCCAGCAAAGTAACACGGCAGGGTTGAAATACAATTTTTATTGATGCTTTTGCCTTTGCCTTTACAATGCAGGAACACAAAGTTGGTGGTATTATCGAAAAGGCCGACCTGAGCCCTAAGTATTCAGAGGATTTCCACGCAACTCACCTTTTACATATATTAAGAGCGCATTACAGGGATTAAAATGTTCAGGCTTTGAATTCTTGAAGTATTGAACAAAACAACTCGACAAATTAAAAGATCACGAATCAGCGGCTGCATTGCACGTTTGAAGAGAAATCGCACGCCTCACACCTTATGAATATGAATATGGCAAATGGCATGAGCAGGAATCTCGGGCTCGGCCACGACAGCGTCTAATTTCATAACTTAGAACGTGGTAATTAAAAGTGCGGACTGGGCGGCACGACACGTAAGGCGTTCGCGTTCTGAGTCTGATTTCTGGAAATTCGGCTGATTTGACATTTCCCACACATTTCGTCAAAAAGGCGTCGAAAAGTTGTAAAAATTCCGACAACGCAGCTTTCAGTTAAGGGCAGGCAAAAGTGAGATTGTGGTTTATTAATTTTAAGTAGTGCCCTGCGGTTTTACAACTCTGTTAACGAACTTTAATGCATGCAAGTAAAATAATCGCTTGTAAGTTGAAAAGGTGTGAATTCCAGCTGTGATGATTGTAAACTGATAGGATAAATGGTGCATTGATAATACTACTGATTTACTGATAAGGTTTCCAGATTCCTACGAATCAATTCTTTGTAATTTGCAATGCTAACTAGTCATAAATGATAAATGCTGAACGAGAAATATCATACAGGTTTCGGAAAACGCCGTCTCGGAATTTGAAAATTCTTCATTGAACATGAGACTTTCAAAAGTTTACCACCGGTTTCTTATGGCAAAAACCTGGTGTAGCACAAACTCAAAATCGTTACGGATTGCGTGAAATGAACAAAAACGACTTAAACAACAATAAAAAAAAAATGAAGTGCCATAAAACTGCGAGTGCGAGTGAAGTCAGTGAAGTGAATGAAGCGTAAGCATTTTAAAGTTATGAATGAATGGATGAGCAACAAATTAAGCCAGAAATGCGAGACGTGAGAGCCGAGATGAGATGAGTTTGACCTGAAATGAGGTAAAAATTCGGAAAACACTCCAAGCCTTTTTACAAATCTTTTCCATTATTGCCGTTGCCTGAAAATGTAATTCATGCTGCCGAAGGTTCTGGCCCTGTGCTTCGAGAGCCGAGATGAGAAAATAAAGCCGGACCTCCACGGAAGAGGAATTCTTCGTGTTCTCTGTTCCTGATATATTTTTATGACATTATGTTTTGAAAACTTGTATTAAGAGTTTACATACTCTGAGAGCCAGCAGGCCAAGAGCACAGGCAGGCAGGCTTTGAAAGAGGATTAGGAGTAAAAGAATGAAATAATATCGAAAAGTATACTAAATACAAACTCTTCTTTCTTCTTGTTCGCGTATTGTCCGAGAAGTTGCTGAAATGCTTCGAGTTTTCGGCAACAATACAGGATAAACAACCAAAACAATGCTGCAGCACAAAGAATCAAAGAAAAGACACCCATTAACAAAAGATTACGGCACATTAGAGCAAAATTTCACAAATTGAACTTACGACAACGGAATTTCGGCTGTAGAGTGGATCTCCAGCGAGCGGGCCGCTCGTCGTTGTTGAATTAAGGTAATGATTATTGAATATATACTGTTATTAATATGAAGAAATTGCCCACGTCGAAGAATCGTCAGTCTGTCCGTCGTTGAATGGATCAAGAGCCTTTTTCTTTGAAAACAGGAATTTAACAAAAGCAATCTTTTCACACTTTTTCATACACTTTCGACGACCGACCCGACGAAGGAGCCTTCTGCCTTTGCCTTCGTCGGGTCGGGTGAGAGAAAAGGTTTTACCTTTATACTATTAACAGCACATAATCATCATCATCTTGAGAAGATGAAAAGACGCCGATGCCGGCCGATACACCTTTGCCGCCGCGCCTTGCTCCTGTTCCTTCACTTCACTTCAGTCTTTTGTTGCCCGAAGATTTCAAATCTGGTCTGGGCTCAATAATCCCAATGAAGATAAAGTGTTTACTGCTTACTAACTCACTTCACTTCACTGTTCACTCATGGTTAATTCTGTTTGCAGGAAGTAATCAAGATGGATTTGTTGGCTGATTCTTTATTATTACGCGATAAGCACAGCGCGCGAACGGTGAAGGGTTTAAAAGATAACCCGTACATTTTTATTACGATAACAATTCGAGATTGAGTACAGTTATCATTACACAATGCGGCAATAAAATTATGTAACACCGATTGAAGATTTGGAATTCGGATGCTGCTGTATTTCTAAATGAGCTAGTTGTCGGTTCTGATTAGTTACATTTTATGAGATGAGCTGTGAATTCTTCTAATTGCTAATTTTCTAAATTCGAACGCGAACGCCATAAAGTCTTCAATAAAATCATAATGTAATGAGCCGAGTCGAAAAGATCTGTGATGCTGCGTGATCGCTGGTGTTGGCTTGTTGAAAGCGTCGCTGAATTTATAATGTAATCATGACTGATTTTACTGAATTTGCGCAAAATGCCACCCAAAATGACTACAAAAACAAGAATTCGTACAGCTATACGGATAGTTAAAGCCCATATTCTTGAAGAATGCTTCAAAAGACTTCAATATTCCACAATTCCGCTTGCTGTTTTCTTAAAGTTGAGCATTCTAGCCCAGAAAACGATATGTCTTGTTCAATTAGTCAGAGATGGATGGACAAATTCTCATTCTCGTCTGCATCTGGCCATTTTAAAGCAATTAAAGTTATTTAACCCACTCGTGACGAACGCGAATGAGTTGAGTCAACAAAAGGCTCATGCGAAAAGGAACCTTCAATTTGTGTTAATTTGTCTGACAAACCCAGCGCAGCAGAAAATACACACACGTACCACTACAGTTCATTCCTATTCATTCTTCAATGAATTTGGGGTCATTAAGGGCGCAATCAAGTGTACAAGTGTGTACGAGCCTTTGAGAGCGGCCGCATCACTTGTCAGTTGTTAGTCGGCGAATGCGAAAGAGCTCCAAAGGGCACCGCCACCACCTTGAAGCACTTGTAACATTGCACTTGGGTTCCACGCACTGATTTTGGGTGCATTCGCCTGCCTGTCTCGCCTGGATGCAGGAATTCCTGCGACTTACCTGAATTCACTTGAATTTAATGATTAAAGATGACCAAATTCGATTTTCACGCATTTCTTGGAATGACTTACCCAAAACTACCCTAAAATGCACTCGCGACTAGATTGACGACCGTGGGATCGTGAAGACGAAAGATTTCCTACGTTTTGACCTGTCCTTTAGCTAAATTGAACTCTTGAACAAATATTTATCGAGAAAAAAAGTTATCTAATTTCATAATCTTGCTATTTACCAAGTAAGCAAGCTTTGGATTGCTTTCAGGTAACTCTTAATTTCAATTGCATTGAAACTGCGTTGCGTTCTCAGTTCTGAAAGACAAATAGGTAAAGAAGACAATGATGACGATGACTTTGCAGGTTTGATCGGTGGCTGTCCTGTGGGCTGACTGGCTTGATGACACACATGATAATGCACTCTAGTGTCATCAGTGACATTTATGAAGATGTTATGCAATAACGAGATGACTAGCTGACAAAAACAAAATGCATTTCACAACTACGCTCCGGGAAGGTTGTATTTATCTTTTAACTATCTTTCAGCTTTTCAGCCTTGTTTCGACCGTCCTTATTCGAGTCTCAGCACTCTGCGGGCTTGGACTTCGAAGACTCTGCTGCCATCTCAACTTTTAAGGTTTAAGCAACTTAGAACTTGAATTTTTCAGTTAGTCTCAACCTTCTTCCGATCTTATTTTCTTGTGTCCAACGTAAAATCCGTAGAACTCTTGTTAGCTAACAAGATTTCGAGCGAACGACAGCACATTTGATCATCCATCTTCGTAATTCAATTGTCTTACTCTGATTTTTGACGACAGACGCGTCAAGAAGTTGGGATCGCAAGAATAAATGAATTTAACCCTTTCAGGCCAGGCACTGAGAGTACACGGCAATCCTGTAGTAGATTTCAGGAGCAGAAAAGATAAATCTTGTCCGCAGAGCACTGAGGAAGAGATTCAGGGTTCATGACGTCTTTATGACAAAATTCCATTGTTGTGTAATGCTGCAATGCAATGAAACTGAAGATAACAAATGACAACAAAGAGACGGCGCACTGGAGAAAGGTCATGAAAGAAGCATTGCTGCTGCTTCATGTGTTCATGTTCATGAAGATCATGGGAACCAAAACCAAAAATGCAATGCGCCGCAGTGCGGTACAGCGCAGCTTCGCACGATGTCATCCATAATATGCCAATCAATTTTACATTAAAACGCAGGCGCATTCCTCACATTTCATTTCATTTGAGTAATGCTAGACAGTAGCTGAGTTGAGCTTTATGAATTTATGGGCAGGATATCAGTGAAATGAAGATCACGACGAAGATAAAAGCCAGCCAAGATTCTGGACCGATGCATTAGCATTATTGAATTGAGTCAGGTACATTTCACTGAATTCACATTGCATTACATTCACAAGTCACATTAGCGCTATGAAATGGCCAGTCTAGCACGGAATTTCTCGAATTCCTAAACTAATTGACTAATCAATTTCTAATTAGAACTTGGCCAGTGCAGTGTAGTGCAGCCCAACGCGCAGGCGAAGAAACCCAAAGTGTTCCGTCATCAAAGTGGCTCAAAAAGACTCGAGCTCGACGCTCAAGAATGACTTGACTTAATTAAAAACAAATCACTTAAGGATTCAACCAAGAAAGGATATCTGTCTTTCGTAGTCGTCAGGTACAATTTATGGATACCTGAAAGCAATCGTACATGACAGCTGATGACGCATTTGTTCATTCGTTTCGAGCGTTTCGATCAAGTACAAAAGATTGACAACTGATCTCTCAATCTTGCTACTTCTCTACGGACGACTGTTACAAAACCGGATTCTATAACACACACGTCCAAAGTACTCAACGATACCTCATTTTTACAATAACGTATCTCATTCGATTATCGATTTAGATTGGAGATCTGATATTTATGATATTGCACCGGAATATGGTTTCATGGTCTTTTTTGTGCGAGTGATGAAGTGGCGAGTAAATATTTTAACGCGTCGGCTTGTAAAATGCCCGATAATGCATTTATGCTCAACGGAGGATGTAATTGATATCAATTATCAATTTAAGCAAAATTTCCCGATCGTAAAATGCCAGGAATGCTTTTTTGGAACCAAAAAATGCTCCAACGCATTTCCCCATTTTTGTCCGTTTTTTCTTTCTTTCGGTGCATTCTTAGACACAATATTCCTAAAAGCATTCCACTGCACAGGAATTCAAGGCAAGGATTCCATGTTTTAGAAGGAAAAATTAATTTTGATTAAATAAAATGTAGGTGTTCTCGTTTCTGAAGGCATTTGTATCCTTTTCTTACACACGCTCACACGCAATGCTGATGCTCTTGCCGGACGCGGACGCGGACGGGAGAAGGAGAATAGAATTCACTCCGCCCTTGTTTTAGACCCGTTGACTCCACCTTTCGTAACTCAACTTCCAGTGAGTAAAATACGAATACGAATTGTCTCATCGTGCTGGCAAACTCAAACCAAGCTGGAGCCCAGAGCCGAGGCTCAGCTTCCTCTACGTTAACGTTCACGCAAACGGTCCAAATCTCGATCGCATCCCAGTTCGTGTTAACGTATTGTTTAATCTTTGTAGCATAGTTTTGTAGCAATATTTCGTAACAATGCAATGCGATGAAATGAGATGTAATATCCCTGTACCGTGCCATGTCGTGCCATGCCATATTACATGCTTGTAAATGTAATCTATTGTATTCTGTATTGTAAAATCTCATCCGTCTCGTCGTCGCGAAACAGCAAAACTCATCGCTCGTCGTTTCAGTCTTTTATGGCATTGCTTTGGCTGCATTGCTTTGCGTGCAAACTTGCGTTTTGTTTGGTTCCTCGTTTTCCTTTCGACTGGCTCATTTCGCCCCTTCGTGCTTCGTACCTCGCCTCGGCTGGCGTGTATGTTTTCTTGAGACGGCGCACCGTGCATTATCGAAAAATCTGATTAACACCTCACTCGAACCGACAAACAACTCGGCATCGGTTCCAGTACAACAAAGCGGAGGGAATTCATTTGTGATTTGAAGAGTGAAGACGCTCGCGCCCGTGCCGATGAAAGTGAATTCGAGCTTCGCGTAGTAATTTACTCGTGCTGCAAGTGGATTTAATCAAGATTATTCATTGCATTGCATCGTGTTTTAGCAAACAATGCTGACTGACAGTTGAAACACATACACACACGCACGTTCAAAAAAATGAAGAAACGAGAAAAATCATTGCTTATTTGGCACCATCACCACGTAATTAGTGTGACGCTCTTCATTTGCATCAATGTGCTGGCCATCGGAGGAGTTGGCCGTCGAAACAGGTAGGCAAAAGAGCAACGCAGTGGCTTGAAATAATTAAATTTAAACTCAGTTGAGCTTTTTTGAGGCATGTGGCCTCTTCCCGTCATCTCATCTCAGCCTGCCCCGGCTTCGGTGTGAGCCTTTTTGTCTTATCTCAATATTTGAACAAGCCAAGCACCCACGCGCTTTATGTTTCCTCCCAAAAGGCACCCTGAGGTAGTTTCGCTCGTACTCATATTTAAATGCACAAGGCACAAGTGTAGACACGCTTAAGGATTGTCACCAATGCAAATAGCATCTAGCAAATAGTGCTACAGTCTTACGACAGGATTTCCGGTTTCACAAAAAATGATGCTAGGAATTTGCAAATGCCATTTGTCATAATTGCAGTTAGTAGTACTCATTTGTCTGCATCTGCATTGTTCTAAGAAAGCCAGAGCCATGTCTTTCGTTGTTTATTTGAATTTTCAACCTAAAGTCTGATCCTCCTTTGGTCAACATTCATAAGACAAGACACATTTGCCATTCCTCGATTTTTCTTTTCATTTTCAGTGATCTCCCGTTCAACACGCTGCGGAATGGCGGGCTGATGCTCGGCGTCGGCGCAGGCGCAGCCGACGACCGAAGAATGCGGCTCGGGCACGCTCATGATGAATCAAGCTCCAGAAATGCCAATTTCTTTCTTAATTACTACAATTATAATTTGAGCAGGTCAACCGGGCTGGCTCTGCCGCCCAGCGGTACAAATAGCAATGGCAATAGTAATAGCATTAGCAGTAGGACCAGAAATATCGGCAATGGCCAAGGCCGTGGCCAGGGCCGAGGCCAGGTTTTGAGATTAAGAGACAATAATCATAACGACGATAGCAATGAAAATCTTATTTCTAGGCGTATGAATTTTATTAATAATAGCAATAATGATAGAATTAGGAACAGCGACGACAGTAACGTTAACGTAGCGCCCGCACCCAAGAAGAATTACGTGTCACGCCAAGGCAGCGCCAGCATAAACAGCATCCTGCGTCTGGACCCCTCCAAATCGCTGTGGGACGCCTCGTCCATCGTTTGCCATTCCGTGCCGGGCCTGACGAAGGAGCAGATGGAGCTCTGCCTGCGGACGCCGGACACGACGTCGATCGCGCTGGAGGGCCTGCAAATGGCGACGGAGGAGTGCGCATACCAAATGCGGACTCACCGCTGGAATTGCTCCAGCTTGCAAGGGACGGTGAATCCACACAGCACGCAGTTACTACAGAAAGGTAAGGATTCGATAAACGGAGGAACGCGTTATTAGTAATTTGTCAACTCCATCTCATCAGTATCTCAGTATTCGGACTTTATTGCATTTGCATTGCATTTCGGTCTGGTTTTGGCATATTCGATCGTTCGATCTCCCCAACTAACTCGATCTGGGTGAAAGTCGCACTCGCAACGCAGCCGAAGCGAAGAGAGCATGAAGGGAAACCGAAACCGGAGTAAAGTAAATAACAACAATCATGCTAATTTCTGTAATACAACAGCCAACAGCCTACAGCATGACAGAGGATTAAAAAATAGTCTAGTCATAGGATAGTAAAAAGCTCGGTTCGGCGCGCGGAACGCAAAGTTCCGACCTTCACTCTGCTTCGGCTTTTACTCTATTATTCTTTTGTTGGGAACAGAATGGAAATTGAAATGAGATGAGTTGGCTGATAGAGAAAGCGATAGCGATAGTGAAAATGTGAAGAGCGCCGCAGTGAAATTGGAAAACGACAACGAGAACGTTGCGTCGCGCGACACGATGCGCCTTCCGTCGAGTGAAAACTTTTCCTTTGATCTTTTATGATGGTGAAATTAAATTACAAAAATCCACGTTGTGTTGTGCGGGCATACGGGCTCGAGTGCTAATAATGGCATGGCATGGCATGGAATGGAGTGGGTTTGCCAGAACCCTCGTAGCCTCGTCGTCAGGAACTTGAATTAGGCTTCTGCTGCTGCAGGTCGCAGGTTGAGACGCAAAAAACAGAATCGATTTATGAAGCCAGCCAAGCCAAAGCGATGATGCGACGACAGTGAAAGTGCGTCCGGAGGCCGAATTACATCGTGGCCGCATGCCGCATCTTGGAATTCGGAAATTTTGTCGGTCGACTAGAATTAATTGAAATGTTTTCTTGTACCGGAGCCCAAGTTCACGACTCCACGAGTCTACGTTGAAATTCACGCTGAAATGCGCACAATTTCAGCTTTCCAGCCGAATTTGCCACCCATAGCCAAAACTAATTGCTTTCTTGTTCAGATCAATGGAGAGGTGAACCGGTGCGTATTCATCACGAGCCCGACCAAAGTAATAAATAACAAACTGAACACAATGTCATCACCGTCATCATCATCATCACCGCCGTCTTTTCTCCTTCGTATTCGTATTCTTGTCTTTGTTGAGTCGTTGCACGGGCGCAGGCAGGGCAGAGTAGAGTTTAAGGGATGAATGAAATGAAAAATCCACACAACACAGCAAAAGCAAAAGCAAACGCTCGTAAATAACTCGTGTTCGTGTTTCTTGTTCCTTGTTCACAAAGGAATGAACCCAAACCGGCACCGTTTGCGTTTGGGTGTCTTTTCTTTCTTTTGCTTGCTTTGCTTGCTTCTTGGGTGAGAAAACAGAAAACAATGTTTCTCATTTCGGCACACAATACGATACAATTTTAAAATGAATCGAACAATCATAATAAATTAGGCATGATATCATGATTCATGAATAAACTCGCTCGTCGCTCGGGTCGGGTCGTATTTTTCGTTAATCTGACTGAACTGGCGTGCGGACGCAACGCAGCGGCGGCGCGGTGAAGGAAGAATGACGATAATGAGAATTGAAGTTTTAGTTTTCGTGTACGCGTACGCGTAATTGAGCAAATGGAGAGAAAACGAGAAAACTGATAGGATCTTCGGTCAGGCTAGGCTAGGCTGAGAAGGGCCTGGGTCCATGACAGGTGAATTTCTCCTCGCTGGTTGTGGTTGGCCTGAAAAATGAAAAGAAAAATTCATTTTGGGACCCTGACCAAGAAAAAGCGAAAACGAAAAGGTGGTCTTCCCGTATATTAATACAATATTTTTGACCTACCAGAGCGTAACCAATTGAACGAAGCAATTCGAGGGCGCACGGGTTCAACCTTCTTCCGGCACCCATTAAACAATGTCCGTGGGACCCTTTCTTATGCCTGCCTATGCCTGATTGCCCTTTTCTGTTTTGGTGAGATGATGAAATTGAGACGTCTATTCTGCATCTGCTGCTACTCCCTCGTGTAGGTCAGGCGTAGGGCGTAGGCTCAATGAGAGCCGGGTTAAGGTAGACAATGGCCAAAGCCAAAGTATCTGGAATCTGTGCCAAAGAAATAGAAATGGTCATCAAGAAAACAATAATGATGATGATAATGGTCCTAGTAATCAAAATGCCATTACTCATTTCGGGATGCCGATGCCAATAAGAATTTCTGTTCTCTTGTGCACTACATGAACGGTATGACAAGGTGTGTGGTTTCCCTCTTACTGAATTAACTGGCTTCCCGTTATTAAGATTCATTGAGAAATTGAGAAGAATGCAAGAAAAATGAATGAAATTGTCATAAGTCCATAACCTTCCTCAAAATATGAATCCCATTCTTGGTCTGAGCGTGATCGACCGACCACTAGCTGAGTTGGGTGACCGACACAGACACCTTTTATGATTGATGAGCGATGAGGTGACTTCTTGAATTTACGGTGTTACTTTTTCACTTTCGTTAGTCTCCTCACGTTTCTGGAACTGGAACGGCTAGACTCGGATTCGGAACCCGGCATTCTCTGAATTGTTGTACTGGAAATCGGACGAGTAAATTACGTGCCATGCGAGTGCGAGTGTGATCTCAATTTAAATATTACGATGGCAGAACTTTACTTTGCTCTGAATTCTGAATTCTGGTGAGAATTCGAGGAGAGAAGCCTCTGGTGTAGGTTCCGCCTTTTCTTTGTAATTTTTTTGCTTTACTTTGATCATAAACGCGTGATGCGTGATAATGATTATGACTATACGTTCAGCGTTCTACATAATAATTAAAATTCAACTGAACCCGTGCGTGCGTGCAATGCGAGTTTGTTCGGTGTGCTGGAAAATTGTAGAGTACATAGAACAGAGCAGAAAAGCAGAATTGGTCGGGAACGTGCGTAAAGTAAATACAAACAGCAGCCGGTCGGTATGCCGAAGAGAGCGAGCCAGCCTGGCCTGCCTGGCAAGGCAGCCAAGAAAGGGTGGCGGTGGCGGAACGGAATTGGAATGACAATGATGATGTGTTAATCGAAAGCTACACAGTGGAAGAATGGAATTCACAAATTCAAAAGACTCGGAGCGAAATGAAGCACAAATAAAGTCTCTCGGTCGCTGTCAGTGACTCTGCATTTTGCACTGATCGCATTTGCCTTCTCTTTCGCCTGCGCCTTCGTGTCTAATTGATTTTGGAAACCTTAAAAATCCACCTTGACTTGGCTTCTTTCTTTTGAAGTTGAGTCGAGGACGCGACCGAAGCTGAGAAAATTCCAATTAACTTCAGAATGCGTACGGTAGGCATGGCGCATGGGGAAATGCTCCGAGTCAATTTTCCCATGAAATATTGCATTGTAAAGATTTAATCAAGAAGTATAAAGCAATCTGACCAACCAACAACCATTCAAAGAAGAAGGAACTGGCAATGAATGCAATGACTGGAAGCATGACACGAACTCTTCGCTTTCGCTGGCTTTGTGGATCGTGTAAAGTGTAATTAACTAATACGTGTTATTAGTATACACTTACAATTACACGTCCCCATTTTTATGCCATACACGCCACGCCAGGCAAGAGCGAGGTACATGTTACAAGTACAACAATGAGCGTGTAGATTATTCAATTTATCTGGCTGGGCTCTTGGTTACTGTTGCCGTCTTGTTCTTGGGTGGCGGCTCCGCTGGCAAGGCAAAGGAAGAAGAGGAACCTCGTCTTGTCGTAAATCGTAAATGAACTTAATAGACTATGTTATTGCTTCAAACTTTCCTGCCTCACTTTTGAAGTTGTCCATGCCAAGTCATTTAATAATACATCTCAATCAGTGCAGGCAGTGATTTCTTGATTGTATTTCCATTGTTGTTGTTGTTTGTTGCTGTAATCAGTAAAGTCAGTAATACAACCAATTATGATTCACATTCACTTCACTTCTAGTCACTTCATGCCTCTGCGTATCCTCCAAACCTACCTCACACACTCTCGAGCCTCGACTCGGCTCCTTCGTACTCGTACTTCAAGCTTCAAGTCAAGTCGCGTTGCGTGTAATAGTTTTAATGACAGGGTTGAGTTTCCTCTTTAGTCTTTCATTCCGTTATCCCACCGCATTCCGCACTCCACGCAGAGATCTCTTTTGTTATCTGAGGTGGACGAAGGCGACAAAGAAATCAGGAGGTGAGAAGTGGGAATGACGAATGACGGCGGCGACGATGATAAACAGCTACACTGCACTGCATTTGGTATTCATGGAACGAGAAACGAATAAACGAAATAATTAACGTTTAGTTAAATTGAGTGGAAACGCCGTGCCGCCGAGTCAGTTGCAGTGGCGGTGGTCTGAATAAATCTTACTTTCAGGTGTCACTTATGACTTCTCTCATTAGCCTCGCCGGTCAATACGAGTAGAAACATACAACAGATGCCATTGCTTGCAAAGTTTTGTAATTCAGGAGCCTAGTAGTTTGGTAACTTTTCTTGCAGGCTACCGCGAATCTGCCTTCGGACACTCCATCGCCGCTGCCGGAGTCGCGTACGCCGTGGCCAAAGCCTGCAGCCAGGGCAAGCTCCTAAATTGCGGCTGTGGATTCCAGTACGATGACCAAATAAATTACGTTCCAACCAAATCGACCGATTACGCGTTTGATGAAAGGTGAGATCTTCTCGTTCTCGGCTCCTATCAGCTGATTATTGATTAAAGATTAACTGCACCATGCAATTTTTTCGCAGCAGTGACGCAGTGCTCAAGAAAAACGGCGCAACCTCCTGGAAATGGGCCGGCTGCTCACACAACATGAATTACGGCATGAAATTCGCGAAATTGTTCCTGGACTCCAGGGAAAAGGCAACGGACTTGCCGTCAAGGACAAATTTGCACAACAATAGAGTGGGTCGTCTCGTGAGTTCATTCATTCACTGTTTTGTAGCCAAGCTGAGGTCGCGGTGCAATAATTTATGGCTCAGACCCACTGTTATAAAGATATCAAATCAAATCAGATAAGATACGTGTGAGAAAGAGCGCGGCGGTGGTAAAATAATAGCACGTTTTAATAAAGTGTCGGTATTTTCTCTTTTGAGGGTCTGGCCAACCTCTGCCCTTTAGTGAGTAATTTTTTACGGCCGTGGTCGTGGTTCCCAGCCTACCTGCCTGCCTAAAATATATATCATAATGTATTAGCGTCATCTTCAACAATTTCACCGTGCACCGCGCGGTAATCATCATAATAATGAGTTTATCTCGACGGTGGGCATTTTATAAAATATGACGACCTACCACAGACTTGCTGGACAGTGCAGTGCAATGCGGTGGTGTGAAGTGTAATTTCTTAATCTCGGCGCTGCTAAGAACCTGATAATCACAAAGCAGGGCGCAGGACAGGAACATCATCGTATCGTCGAGGTGCATACTTTCACACCATCGCCAACTCATCAACGAAAATAATTTCGGGTTTACGATTAATTAGTAGCGTACCACAAATTCCTCTTCTTGCCTTTTTCCTGCCTGCCTTGACTTTCTGGGAGGTAATTACGTAATGGTAATAAAGTAAGCCATGAACTTGTCCTTCCCGGCCAGAACCCAACACCCAAGTCCATAAACCCAAAAAACTAACACTGCATCATGGCAGGTTAACACTTTCACGCTGATTTTGCACTTTGCGGTTAATTTTATGGTTCGATGATTCGAAAATTGCTTAAGCTTGAAAATAGAAGAGCGTCTTAATGAATTAAACTCAGAAAGTAAATATGAACTGTGAATTTACCGATTTATGAACGAGATCAGCGTTTTCTGAGAGTGAGAAATTGTAATAAAGAGTGAATTGAGATGAAATTCTTCTTCAGTAAATCCTTCGTGGGTGATCTGACTGGCTATTAATTTTAAATTTTTAAAAATATTTTTATCACCTTTTTACAAATGCTCAGGCACAATCGGGCAAGCAGGCGTTACGTGAAAAATGGGAAAGCTTACACGCGAGAGCGAGACTTTCTATTGTTATTGTTATTTTGAGACAGAATAATGATCTCAAATTAGTCATTAGTGTCTTCATTAACAATAGCGAGCACGCTCTTAAACAATTGCAGCAAGGCACACAAAAGAAGACACGGAAGAAGGGAAAGAATCGAAAGAACAACAATGCACTTCATTTTGAGGGTTTTATTGCATCTTTACAACTTTAATGGGTCTTTTCCATGCCGGAGGAGTGGCTTACGACTTTTAGGATGAATTTCTCCCAAGTTGTTGAGCAGGTTTCATCTTTAATGCTCGGCTCATCGTTTTTCAGGCAGTCGCCGAGAACATGGAAATTCGCTGCAAATGCCACGGGCTTTCTGGCAGCTGCGAACTGCGCACTTGCTGGCGGTCCGCCCCAAGCTTCCGGAAGGTCGGAACCGAGCTGAAGAACAAATTTCGACGTGCGATCATGATCGACCGCTCCAATTTGGGCAATCGCCCGATGAGTCGGCTGGAGTACAATCACGAAACTCTGAATAAATTAAACAAGCAAGAGCAAGAGCAGCAACAGCAACAGCAGCGACGGAAACGCGATCGTGGCCGTGGCGGGTTTGCCAAGAAGCTGGATAAGAGAAGCAGCCGGTATTACGGGAAGAACAACATCGATCTGTGGTACTACGAGAAATCGCCGACGTACTGTGAGTCCAACGCGGATTTCAACTTTCCGGGGACGTCGGGACGCAGATGCAATCGGACGTCATCCGTGTTTCCGTTCACGTCAAGCGTCAGCACAGCGGGGAAGGACGCAGGAAGTTGCAAGTAAGATTTCTCGAATTGCGTTGCATGTTGAATTGCCAGCCTGCGCTGTGTCTTGAATTTAATCTTCTTTTTCTTATCTCCTTCCAGTACTTTATGCTGTGGTCGAGGCTACAACACGATAAGACAAGTGTACACGACACGGTGCAACTGCCAATTTCTGTGGTGTTGCCAAGTTACATGCCAAAACTGCACCGTCGACGAGTGGATCACCGTGTGCAAGTAGAAGTTAAACTTTGAGCTGACTTCTGCAGGCGCCGGGTGAGGTCGACGAGACGCCAGAAATACAGACGCCCAAATCCGTTGGAAGAAGAATCCTCGATCTTTAACTTAATGACTTGTGTTCTATTTTTCAAACTTCAGGAAGCCTGGCTTCCATTCACATTCCAATCCCTGTGTTTTAACTTTTGTATGTTTTACTTCCGGATTCCGTTCTGTAATCAATTTTAATTAATGCTACTGTTACCGTTAACTAGTGATTTGGTAGTTGTTAAGTTTGCTACATCATCTTCACTCGGCGGTAGACGTCGTGTATGATCTAAATAAACTGTCTTAAGACAAATATAATGATAGTTGCTCGCCGATTGTTAGAAAGTTAATTGATTGTTGCTGTTAATTGTTGTTATTTCTTTCCATTGACCTTTTAGCCCGTTAAAGTGTTCCTAGTGTTCCACAGATGCAGGCAATGCTCAGATGTTCATGAACATCTCCGTCGAGTATATTTTACTTTTACAATCGACTACACTACAACAGCAGTAGCACCCTGTTCCCGTTAACTCCTATCCCCTCTCTCATGCATCCTCATGGATGACTACACGTGCAGTGACTCATGGTTCCCCCCGTAGCTCTGTCGGGAGTCAATGGATCCGCTTGAAATTCAATACCACTTCCTACTTTGACTTGGTGCACATACTGTGAAAGTTTCAGTCCAACCCCATGAGCCGTTTCCGAGGAAAGTATGGCGACAGAACGAACGACCGGGTGACGAAAAAACGAAAACAATAGTTGCCGAGCAACTTTAATAAAGAACAATTGACTGACTCGATTTCACTGGGACGAATGCATCAATCTAAATAAAGAAGAATGACTGATTCGATTTATTACAAAGATGCTTACGGCGCCAGACCGCATTCACCATAAGCTTAGCGAGTCAACATTCAGCAGTCAACAAGCGAGCGAGCTACTTTATTTCAGATTCATTTGGTCAGCACCTCTTAAATTCGCTTGCTGTCAGTTGCGCTCAGTCTATCAGTGATTTAATTGTTGCTGGACACACGAATAACTTGATGAATTTTGTTTTTCGGAAGCGGCTCGTATTCATAGTATTTATCCATCAGCTTATCAACTTTATCGGTGACCTGGCAGAATCTTGAGGTAGGTTTACGTTCGACGACGTCGACGACTTGTCTTCCGCATATCAGCAAAATTCGATGATAGACTCCTGTAAATCACGTTTTATGCTGTCATTACTGCATAGAACGCAGTGAATGTGAATACGTCACTGCATGCTTCGTTTAGTCGTTTGGTCCTAATTATGCTGAAGGGAAGGATGGAAGGAATCCTGGCCGTAGTGGAATGGCTATTTCAATAATTGCTATGCTAAGACCTGCTGTTGAAGTGCTTGCCATGCGGTTTGGAATAAGATTCATACAAGCCAGCTTGTGCATTGTTTGCCAATTTATATTAATACTCAGCTATGCGCAAATGATGGAGGAGTCTTTTTGAAGACGCAGAGATTCAATTGATTAGTCACTTCAGCAGAAGTAGCATTATTCGTTCAAGAACAGAGACATTTTGAAGCTGTGGCAATCCTGGACGGTTGTTTGACGTGTGCATGCGAAACTTGACTAAAACTTAACGTTCGTCACACTGCATTGGAACGGGAGGCCAAAATTAAGTCAACTCTGCGTAAACGATCTATGCGTTACATTTCTACTTTAACGTCACACCGACTTATTTGCAAGGATTACGTAAATCACAACTGATAGTGAAGAATTCCATGTCAAACACAGCGTCAGGCACACTTGCTTAGTTATTCTTATGTAAACCATTACTCTGTGACATTTATCGTTTTTACAATGTTTCTGTTATCGTCTTATCTCTAATTCTGAGCACTTATTGTACTCATTGGCTGGAAAGCTGTAGCTGTGGGTATGCCCAGTGTGCCTGCTGCTGCCGGCAGATACCTTTCGGAATTGCGTTATAAAAAAGAGTGCGTTAATCGGCAAATGTTATGAAAGAAATTCTGCAGTTCTCTTCAGCTGAACAGCAAATATCATAATCTTAAGCCCAGAGTGGAGGTTCTGGCGTCGAGGGCTCCAGTTGAGCTTGATTACAGTCGAGGTTCACATTTTTGTTTCTGTTCTGGCTTCTTACACTTCTAGTAAAAGAGACAAATATCCTAAAGGAATTCTAATACCAGAGTCATGGATCCTGAAAGTCAAGTTACAACTCGGCAGCGAAGGCGAGACACTTTGAACGGAAGCGGAGGCTCGGGCGGCGATGGCAGCTCTTTCAAGGAATCGAACGATGCCGCAGATCGACATGGAATCAAACAAAGATACAAATGGCATGAGCCCGCAGCAGATCTCAGCAACACCGTCAAATTCATAATCGCGGCCGTCTTCATCGGGCTTACAATCCTCTTCGTCAAATATGTTGATGGCCTGCTGCCCCGACCGCTGGTCATTGAAGATTCGACTGATAGTCCTGAGAAGTATGAATCACTCGTTATTGAATTATTGTAGTTAAAAGGCTAAATTCTTATCTGATTAAGATTCATCGAAGGGCGCGCCCGACTGGATTTGCATGACTTGACGCTCGTCGGGCCTCGCGTTTCTGGGAGCCGGGACACTGATGTCGTGGAAGTAGAAAAGTTCGTGGGAATTCTTGAGGACATTCGGAAGAGAAAGTCAAACGCATACGATCTGGAGTTCGAAGAGCAATTTCCGACTGGAACATTCTTCATGGACGATGATGAAGGACATACATCGTCTTACTCAAAGGTAAAGCAAAAGCTGGAAACTGGAACGCATTCATTTTTTATTCGTAACTCGGTTTTTTCATTGTCCTGTTCAATATTTGCAACTAACCAGATTGCCAACGTTGTTGCCAAACTGGAAGCTGCCGACGTGGCTCAGCGATCGAACAAGTCTGTCCTGTTCAACTGTCACTTCGACACCAAGGTCGGGAGTCCAGGGGCGACGGATAACATAATCAGCTGTGCAACCATGCTGGAAATGATTCGAGTTTTATCGAGAGAAGAATCGCCGATAACGAACACGCTGTTATTTCTTTTTAACGGGGCCGAAGAATACGGACTACAAGGGGCGCATGGGTTTGTGGGTGGGAGGACGGATTCTAGCGCCCCAATCGCTGGACATCCCTGGGCAGCGACTTTGAAGGCTTTCATCAATTTGGAAGGAGCTGGCGGCGGCGGCGGAGAGATTCTATTCCAAAGTGGTCCTGGTAAGTAGCGGAATTCGTCTCGTGTGCTCGTCAAATTCTAAACAAACTGTCAATTGTGCATTTTTTCTAAATTCTAGGTAATGGCTGGGTTTTGAATGCGTATGCGAAGAACGTGCCACATCCTTATGGTCTCGTCATCGCCGAAGAAGCATTCCAACAAAACTTCATCCCGTCAGACACTGACTACCGCATATTTCGAGACTTCGCTGATATTCCAGGGCTGGACATGGCTTTCATCAAGAATGGATGGGTTTACCACACGAAATGGGATAAACTTTCCGAGATTCCTCCCGGGAGTATTCAACACATGGGCGACAACGCCTTGGCGCTAGCAAGACACTTTGGTCAATTGAATTTTGAAAGTGTGAAGGAATCCGACGAGAAAATGGTGTTCTTTGACGTGTTTGGAGCTTTTATGGTATCTTACACCGAAACAGTTGGAATCATCATAAATTTCATCGTGGGAGTGATTGGAATTGCCCTGGCCTTGCTTGAAGGTAAATTAATTACCAGAAGAGTCCTAGAATCTGCCTTTTTTGTTGACCTGATTGACCTCTTCATATTTTTACAGTACTCCTCTTTGAAAAATGGGCTCAAACCAAGGCTGGATTCAATGTTGACAAAAATCAAACCAAACTTGAATACTTTGGAAGAAAGGCGTTAATTCTACTTTGGTTTCTGGTCTCGACAATTCTTGCTTGGGGAATCGGAGCTTTGCTCATCTTTCTTGTGGCACTAGTTTTTAGTGCCGCTGGATACGACAAGCCTTTCTACTCGTACCCGACCCTGTCATTTGTAATCTTCGGAGTGCCATGCGTTTTGACTCACGTCGCCGTTTACGCATTCGCACACAGAGGATCAGTCGATAGATCTTGGATGGCTACAAAATTCACGCTCTCAATCATTTTGATTGCTGGGACCTTCATCACGAGAATCGTTTACATCTTCTCAATCAATTTGCTGTTCGGCTTTCTTGGATTTTACATAGCAAGACTTTTAGTTTTGAGTAAGTACGCAATTTTAATCTCCGACGCCCGTTTTCCTGGTGCAACCTAAGAAATCAATCATTTCATGTTCCAGAATCGCCTCTTCCCAAGAAAAACATCCAGAAACTCGTCGTCTACCTGCTGATTGGTGAACTGATTCCCTTCTCGATTGGGTGCTACCTCGCCGTGACATTGGCTGACGTGTTCGTGCCAATCATGGGCAGATCGGGTTCCGAGATCAATGCAAACGTGTACTTTGGGCTCATCGTGTCGTCGGTGATCTCGATAATTGGATTCAGTGGTTTGACGGCCATATTTGTGTCTTTCAAGAAACGCTTGCTGGTCACCAGTCTCCTCTTCAGTGTGCTAATTATCAATCCCCTCATTGTCTTTGGATTCATCGGGAAAATCCCGTATCAGGAAAAGACGCCAATGCGGATCAATGTTGTGGTAAGATCAGTCGCAGACGCAGTGAATTTAATTTTCAAGGAACTTACAATTAGCGCGAACGCGTGCTTTATTGCAGGATGTTGACCGAATCTGGTACAATCCCAACATGACCGTCCGAAAATCAGACTCAGTGTACTGGTTTTGGCAAGTCGACTCGGCCACGATGGACATGATGGACACTTTCAAGAAGACTGTCTACGAAATTCAGGATGTGGCCGAAGTCAAAGCGGACATGGCCACCTGTGAAGATTTGTATTGTGCTCTGCCATTTATTTGGCCAGCAACTGAAGCGATTAAGTAAGGCACAAATACAATTTCTACACGCGCAACAAATCAAACTTTCTACCTTTGAAGGTCGCTTTTATTTGAAGGAAAACTCCGATGATATTAAAAGATGGCGAACTTCCTTCTGGTCTTCGTGATTCGGTCAACATGTTCGTAAACTCAATCAGCCGCCCCAATCCGAATCGAGTCAATCTGAGATTAACGTTCCAAGGCCCGTCCCAGACCACCGTCGTTCTAAGCCCTGGAGATGGCTTCGCCCTCGCGAACTGGAGCCTCTCAGACGCCGCACCGCCGAGTGGAGTGAAGTGGCATGGGAGAAGCACGTACTTCGTCTATCATGGAAAAGGATTTCGAGGTGACAACATGCAAATCGATTTGGAGCTCGAGCAAGTTGCTGGCGGCAAAAACATGGAAGGCCAATTGCTGGACGTGGTGCTGGGCGGACACTTCCTGCATGGGGAAGGAAGATCGACTGAAGTCTTCAACGATTTCGTGGAAAGCTTCCCAAGCTGGACTTACGTGATGAACTGGTCCAGCGTCTTAAAACTGTATACGCTGCCTGTTCCGCCGTAGACTACTTAAAACGTACTGCTAGTTTTATGTGTTAATGCTATACTTTAAGTCTGTAATGTGTAATGAACGTGTAAATTACTTTAGATTAAATTAAATTATGTCTAAGTCATCAAACAAATAAAATACACACTTGTGCCTTTTCGACACGTTTATTGTATCTTTTAGACCTCCTTCCACCGTTTTACTTCTGTTTCTCTGGCTTCTACCACGACAACTCCTCTGAAGCAACAACGAAAAAAAAAATCAGTGGCTAGCTCCTCCAGTCCTAATGGACTGGAGTAATGCTAACACATTAAAGAAAAGAATTGTAGGGTGGCCTCAACAGTACGTTGTTGGTTGACCACGTTTGTTTCTGACGCGTCCGATGCCCCGTACGGCTCAGAGAC
>WIXG01000566.1:0-38278 GCA_009869945.1 Mesaphorura yosii
TTAATGCATGATAAACAAAGCTACAATGCTTGCTGGTAAAACAGAAAGATTTAAACTTTGGCTCAAAAACCCTAGCCTGGGGTAGCAATGGACTCATAAGCCACAATTATGTGTTATTCAAGCATTTAATGAGTTATCCAGCAGCCATTTCATGCCGACGGCGTGCACCGACTAGACCTCAGCTTCTCAGATCAGAACAGTAGAGACGACACCCTGTAGCACGACATCCTGCGTAACTTGAGCGAAGGTGGTTCTGCGGATCTCGAACAGGGGCCCGATCTTAAAGTGGAATGCCTGCACTGCACGGAAAAACCGCGACTCTACCCGGTACAACTCGATGTCCGACGCTTGCTTCCGGCCCGTGGCGGCACACCAGGCCCTGAACGACTGCTCATACCTCTGCGACGCGACCGTGTAGCTCATCGCAAAGTCCAGGTTGGTCTTCGTGCTGATGAGGACGAGCAGGGGGAGCACACCGAACAAGATGGCGGTGAAGGTAGAGACCTCGTCCAGCAGCTTAAGGACAGAGACTAAGCAAGAGACTTGCGCCACGCAGCTGAGAGTCAGAGACTGCGCCACCAGCGGCGCTATGAGTTGGGCCACGTGGGTGTGCAGGACATGGTGGGTCGTGAAAAAGAGACGAGTGTGCCTTCGCTCGAGCTCAGACTGGGTCGGGTCAAATTTGAGGCGACGGAGAAACCCGCTCATCCCGTTCGTGTAGTTGATCGTCTGTAACATGAACAGGGCGATGCATAGGAAGCAGAGAAAGGTCTGCCAGGCGTACACGGCCCCCATCAGGAGGTTCAGAACCAGGTACTCGGTCCGGAAGCTGCGGTGCAGCTTGGCGCCTTCGATGATCATCTTCGTATCCCCAATGCTGGCCACGGCAGCCAGCACGGGGAGGGTGAACAGGAAGGGGCGAGTAAAGACTTCCATCCCGTCCGGCTGGCGCAGATCCAGCTTGAGGCGCAGCGCCTGGGCGCGTGTCAGTAGGTGGTAGGCCGAAATTTGAGCAGCGACCTCGGCATTGTTACGCAAGTTGTGGAACTGCATTGATGTAGTCAACAGAGTGCCCACGAGGGGCAGCGCACAGTACAGTATATCGTGCAGACCTGCGTTGGGCTGGAACAGCCCCGCTAGAAAGCCCCACACCTTGACCCAAGACGCGACCAGCCCGAGAGTTACCACGATGTGCCATTTCCACAAACGGGGGATGACATCCACTGTGTAGTTGACGGGGTTCCACTTGTAGGGAAATGAGCCCGACCAGTATCCCACTTTGATGACGTACGACATCAGGCGGAAGGACTCTTCGGATATCATCTTGGCGACTCGGACTCCAACTTTGTGAATGGAGGCCGGCGGAGGCCTAAACTGCAGAAACACCAGAAGTTTATGATGTGAATAATTCAGGTGATTGCGATATGAATAAGTTATTAGTACTGCGCCAGTTTGAGTTGGTTTGTCCGATGCAAGGGCAATTTTTTATTCATTGCCTGTATAAATTCCGACTTCAATAATATCTGTCTTAGCGTCTTATATTGTATAGACGATGTATCATGGCTTTGGCTTTTCTTTTTCCACCACGTCGAGCACCTGCCACCGCTTCTGCAAAGCTCACCTTTGTCTAATTCATATGGAATGTAGTGTCAGGTTCTCCAGGTCGACCAAATCCTACGGCCACAAACTTCCAGTGAGTCAAAGAGTCAATGGTCACAGGAGGGTACAGAATATGCAGCTGCCAGAGCAGAAGCGAGGGAAAAGTTCCCCAAGTTTAAGTTCGCCGGCTGAAGGCAGTCTAGGCGTGCTAATTCGCGAATTGTAGGTGTCAGTCTCTCTTAATGAATGAATGCTGCGGATTGATTGATTAATGGAAAAAGTTAAAGGTAGTTACGAAACCTGTTTTTGATAATTTTACAGACTCACTCACTTAGTTAAGCCGCCAATTGGCAAAACAATAGAAAACCGTGTGCAGAAATTGGCACTCGATTCACAAGAATTGGCAGAAGTACGAGCACAAATACAGTACATGAACTGGACACTTGACCACTTGATCAGCCGCTGTAGGTGCGCATGAAACGAAAACAAGTTAGGTTATCCTCAGTGGATCTCCTCCAGGCCATTCAATCCCAGATACAGTTACCAAAGTTCTATTCATGACATTACTGAAAAGCAGGAAGCAAGTTAACCGTTTTAGTAACAAGTGGAAGGTGCTAGCATGAAACAAGAAACAGGAAATTGATTTACGTAAGCAATTGCATCAATATTATCACCTTGGCCGATTTTGGAGTGGGTATTTTAATATTTTTCCATATGACCGCCTGAAATTCGGTGAAATCATCAAGTAACTCAAATCCAGGGGGTATAAATTCTAGGCGAGAATCTCCAAAAGCATCATCAGTCACTAGAAAACTGTCTAACGAGCAAAACAAGCCAGCAAGGACTCCAGTTAAATTCTCCACCAATTGAGTTTTAACGATGGCATCTCTGATCAAAATCCAACTTCCTTCTTCCTCTGCTGCTCTGCAGCAGCTATAGCACTAGGGCAGCACCACAACAATCCAAAGCAGCCCCACGGGCTCCTATTAACGTCTCCATCTCGAACGCCCTGTTACCCATCTCTGGCATGAAGATGGGAGCTTTGTACGACGGAGATAACTCCATCTACCTCTTTGGCGGGCAGTCCACTAACGAATGGGAGAACTGGAACTCCATGTACAAGTACTCCATCTCGGCCGACACTATTACCCGCCACAGCTTCTGGAACTTTGCTCGTGATGGTGGCTAAGTACTGGATCAATGGGGAAACCTAACTACCTGGGTGGATTCTTGGCGGACGACGAACAAGGGTTCACAGCAGATGTGAAGATGATGATTGACTTTGACCCAGCTGACCAATACCTGCATGGCCAACTGCCCCACGCCACCGCAAGGGGAGGAGCTTTCTTCGACGCCGAGAACAGTACTGCATACCTCATCGGCGGTTTCGACTACACCGGTTCCAGCGCAAGGCAGATTCTGCGGTTTGAGACGGCGGGCTCTTTCCCCAGGATTGACGCTGTGGCACAACTCCCACACAATGTGTTCTCCCCTGCCGTCGTCTTTGACCCGCGATCACGCGACGCATATGTTCTCAGCAGCGGAAGGTTCTTCGACGCTTCTTCGGACATTATCAAGTTTGAGCCGGCGACCAAAAGCGTGTCGCTGCTGTACGTCAAACTTCCACGGCCCATTTCAAACGCATGCGCGGTCTGGGCCAAGACGGAGGCGTACATGCTTGGAGGAGATGACATGCGAGGTAATTACCATTCCGGCATCCTGCGATTCACTCCAGGGCTTGCAGGCAGTGACAGAGTGGAGCAGGTCGAGGTCAACGACTTCCCGTCCATCCTCTACAGCCATGCGTGCGTGTTTGTCGAAAAGCTGAACCGGATCTACATCTTTGGAGGAAGTGTGGGCCCACTTCCGGAACAGGGTTCAAGCAAGGTGATTAGGTACATCGACCTGGAACCGTAAAGCGACAGTCAGAAGGCCACACTAATGTTAAATGATTTTTAATTGGTTGTACACTTTGTAATTTTTAATCGAGGTAATAAATCTTTCAGCAAAACGAACAACAAACAGAAATTGGCACATCTTAGTTAAAGATAAAGTCTAAATTAATTGTATAAGAGCAATGTATCAATTGTGCAGTCCATGATTATGATTGCGAGGAATATGTAAAGATTCTTGTCAAATGGTTCCATGAATCCAAATCGGAATCGAATTGGATGGAAACTGGTGAGCAAGGCTCGTTCTGCTCTAAAAAGTTGTTTCTTTGCTTTTGGCATCCCTGAGCAAACGTTCCGACACTTCGGTTGCACACCAGAACTTGCGTAGGATCCAGGCGCCTGTTGTGTCCGGATAAAACTGTAGTACGCGGCCGCATCTTCCTCTCACGATCTCTGCCAGAAATCCTGGAGCTTCTCCCCATGATGTCCCGCACCAGTTTCAAGATGAAGAATGCGACCGGATAGATGACGACTGCTGCAACGATGACGGCGCTGCAGAAGTATCCTGCTGCAAACTACATTTGCAGTGCCAAAATGACGCTTTTGGCGACAAATCCATAATCGGTTAGCACATCCGGGCAGGCCACACGCGGGAACAACATGCAAAATGGGTATAGGTCACATTTCAAGAGATTAGCCAGCATGATAGCTGCAGGCGTGTAGACTACGCCTGAGAGTAAGATGGCGCATGACACATTGTAGGCGTGGATGCCCGTCAGCGCCGGCGGCATGGTCGTGGTCGGTACTTGTCCTTTTTGGCGGTCATCGTACTGGCAGCAGGTGTCGACCAGGCCGTTTAGAAGTTTTGCAGTCTCTCCGGCATTTGTGGTCATACTGAAGACGAATACGAGGGAAAAGAGGCCAATGAAAACGAAGAGGAGTCGAATGTTACCGTCGAGTTCATTCATGCCCAGTCCATGTTTCTTCACCCATAGGACAAAAGCGCAAAATCAGAGCAAGGCGAAAGCAGCACAATGCAGCTGGCACAGTCTGGTCCAGACCCCAACCCAGCGCCCTTGTCTCACTTCCATTCGGTGTCGGGTCGATTTCCAGCGGATTGGAAAGGAGGAAAGAAAATGGAGGCTCAGGACTTTGGGGATGCGGCTGAAAATTGATATATGTTTTTCAGTGCGCAAGCAAGCCGAAAGAGTGAATTTTGAATGAATCTGAATCAGAATTTCTTTATTATTTATTCTACTCCTTGAGAACTGTCAACTGTACTCTACTCAATTCCTAGATGTGGTGAACAACACACTTCATAGATTCCAATTTTAATCCAGATTAATAATAAAGATCTGCTCACCCCTGTCATAATTATTAAACTCAAATTCATAACCTCCAAACACGTAGATTCGATTCAGGTTCTGCACGTAGGTGCAGCCCATGCCTTCCATGCGGAGTGGAAACCCTTCAATTTCAAGCACCTCGACTTGGCCCGTCGAAGGAGTGAATCGAACAGCGTGGGGCAGGCTGGGTGATTTGTTGCCTCCAAAGATGTAGGCTGCGGTTCCTGTCCAAACCGCACATGTGTACGCTGTGGGAGTTGGGAGGCTTATACTCAGCCGGATTGAGACCCCGGTGGAAGGGTCCAGTTGCAGAATTTCATCCGTGTATGTATTTTCTACCATACGCCCTCCAAAAATGTAAATCAGGCCCGTGTTGTTGTCACGAATGGCAGAACTTGAGTAGCGTCCTCCACCAGGCATCCGGTCCGGCATTTGTTCAGCTGTGTTGTTTAGAAGAGAGTAGCGAGTGATGGAGTCCATGGCGCATGGACAGGAGCGATAAAAGCCGCCAATTACGTATACCGTGTCGGAGCCGTCCCAGACTGACGTGGACGAGGAACAAGTACGAGGGAGGGCCCCAACCTGAACCATGTCGCCTGCAGGAGTGCCCAGGTTGTACTGCAAGACTTCCGACCGCTGATTAATACCTGTGCCGACATTTAAGCAGAAATTAGACCCCTGATGTTAATTGTGCTAGTACTTGACTTACCGTTGATGGCGATACCACCAAAATAAAGTACCCTTCCCTTCGAGTCTTCTGCCGCCGGCACCCAGACACCATCCCCCGAATTATTGTCCAGGTCAATCATTTCGCCAACCACGTCCACACTATTATTCCGTACAGAATAGCGCAGAATGTCTCTTGGAATGTGCCAAGCAGAGTATTTGCCTCCGAGGAGGTAAACCGAGTCGTGGCCATCGTACACAGCAGGCATAAATGCGAATCCGTACGGTAAAACAGTGTCCAGGTAAATAGCTTTCAGATTTTGTGCTTGGGCTTGGAATTGGACCAATCCCAGCAGGAATAATGGCAGAAAACCGGTGATGACACTCCGACGGAGCATTTTGGGTACCTTGTACTTGTATTTTCATAAATGAACTAATTTTGAGCAGCAGCTAGCTAATTTTATTTATTGTAGATGATAACGCATGGGGTAAAGTTGCAATTTTAAAGTTCAAGTGTGTAGGATTTTCCGTATTGAGCAAGCAAGGGAATTTACCCGTCGACAGGACACCTGCACACTCGTGTTCGTGTGTCCTGCTGTCCTTCCATGAGGCCATGTGGGAGTGGGCCTGTCTTTGTGCTGCACGGACTAAGCGAAGAGTGGAATCGGAATTTGGTCGACCTTGGGCTTGGACTGGATTACTATCTGAACTGAAGATTGAGAACATGCATCTTCTTCGCGTCGACTTCTTGTGACTGGAACTCAATATGGACTAAAGATTCAGTAGTATTCTCGCCATTGTGTAATTATCATATAGTGACACATCGAAGAACGAATCACGTCCGAACCTCGCCTCATCTCGAGCATTGGAAAACAATGTTGTAAGCAATCACTTCAAAATCAATGTCATGACATTCATGAATGGAATGTATCTCTTCAACCGTCGTCTAGCAACACACTTCGGAACATTTGAGCATGTGGAGCGTGATGGTCTCGAACCAATTCTATGGTGCTTGAGGTATGGTGGATGGCTTGGAGTTGCAAGTATATCATTTGGTACAATGGTAGGAATCTGGGGAAGAGTCACAGCCATGAAAGACGCCGTTGCACTGGGGACATGGCTGACGGCTTCACGATGGATCCCTGTGAGTGTAATGCTGATCGGTGCATTGTATATGAATACGCTGGATATTGCCATCAACATTCTAAACATACTCAACATATTTATTGGGGCAAATTTCATGTATCGATGGTTACAAATCCATGTCCGAGCTCCTGACGCTGCTGGTGATGATGGCAACGGCGCAGGAAACCATGACAAGGAAAGGCAGCTTCAGGTCTTTTACAGAGCTCATCAAATCTGGTTCCGATTCATACAAGAATATGCTGGACCCATCATACCGCCAATGGTCATCAGTACATGCTTCATGGCAATCACTGCTTTCACCGGTATGAACAAATTCGGACATCGACTTGGTCCTGTGATGCTGTTCCTGATAGTAACGGTAGCTATTATCTCCATGGGAGTACAACAGGTTACCATAGACATGGCAAATCGATTTAGACGTGCTAGCGAGGAGTACATCAAACAAGGAAAGGCAGCAGCTGTGCAAAAAAGGAGACTCGTCGATATCAAATTCTACAAGTCATGTCAACCATTGAAATGGGAAATTGTCGTAGTCCCGGTAACGGAAACATTTTTCGTGACTATATTGGATTCTGTAATAATAGCACGGGTGCTGGATCTCCTGATTCTTCTGGACAGTGGTTAGATACCAGAGTATTTTTATTTCTTGATATTCTGCAATGTTTAAAGTTGAAAAATATAATTAAATATAGCAATTTCTTTTTCTTTCAATTCAATCTCCATCATCTATGAAACATACCATCCTTAAAATTTTTTCACGGGAACCTACTTATGGGAGTAACATGTTCGTATGTCTGCGATGGGGCAGACGATTGTCCAGGTGGATTAGGTGAAATGTGCAATAAATTCGAAATATGACTTTGCATTTCGGTCCAGTTGAAACCGACAGTCAAGGTCAAGATTTGCATGTTTACACAGAATTCTGCGCATGATTCAAACAGGTTGTCAGTCAACTGGGAGAAATTTATTGACTCGTACTTACTCATTCATTCTAAAGTTGTGGATGTGTATAAATCTATAAAACTTGCTAATTTGAGGTACTTGCGATTCATTTTCTCTTCGGGACGGAATGAGTTGGTCTACTTTCTTGCTCAATCCACGTGCTGCGTGGGCTTTGGGTAAACTGATCACTTGCAACCTTTTTTTTTTAATTTAGAAGAAACTTAACATTTCCAGTGAGTTGGAAACACTCATGCTTTCAGTCAGTGGTGAAAAATAACATCCTGTCCTGATCAGCATCAACTGTGCGTGCGACAAACGTACCCTGCAGCCGATACGGTGGCGTGGAGGCAGCGCCATTTGAATTTCCTTTCCACGCGGTCAGCGGGCGGGTTTTCATATTGCGGGCAGCAATTGTGTGGCGTACAATCGTTTCAAGCCGACCTACCTAGAGAGGGTTGGCGGACCGGGGATCGAAAGCCGGAATTTGGCATTTTTACACTTTACAATCCGCCTTCGGCGTCTATGATTGGGACTAGGATTGTAAGAAACATTCATCCTTTCATTTTTAAACACTCCTATGGTTCGCTCACCAGAATGTACAGAAAATACAAAATACTTTTCGTTAATTTGTTGGCTGCACCAAAAGGTTCCAGGATGGCACATTGTGGCAAACTCGATCGGCTTCAACTCGAAAGACCCCATCTTCGGTGAGATGAAGCGGAGAGCCCGGGACGCCGACGGTATTCCTCGAAACAGGCTGTCGAACGTGTTTGGATATACGGGCCGTCGCTCCAGTTTTTCCAGACACGGCTCGGCTTGATCCGCCTCTCTCCAGCCTGCGTGCTCCATATTTGTGGTTGGACGGAGCTGCATCACGTTGGTACCGGCGAGCCGGGGTTCGGTCCCGGCCGAGGGCGCTTGATTAGACCGGAAATCGGGCTCGAGAGACTGGGACCGGACTTGAAGAACAGAAATAGCGCTAGGAAAACGCCGTATTGTTCTTTATTGCACGATTGCATCGCTTAAGACATGTCGCCTTTGCCTTGTCGGTCAATTCCTCCACGTGAACAGTAATTTATGAGGTTTGGGTCCCTGCGTCGTTCCGCCGAGTTTCGGTTCCAGACACGGTGGATCGCTGTTCGGGTCCGGGTCGATCCGGAATTGCTGGAGGAGCCCAACGGTAAAGAGAAACAGTTCGTCACGCGCGAGCTGCTCACCGAGGCAGACTCGTTTGCCCGTCGAGAACGCCAGGAAGCCTCCCCGCCGGACGAAAGTCCTTCCGCTGTCGCCATTGTCACCGCCTGCGCCCGCGGTGAGCCACCGCTCAGGGTGAAACTCCTCCACGTCGTCGCCCCACAGCTCCCAGTTGAAGTGGGCTTCGTGCACGTTGATAAACACCATTGTGTTGGCGGGAATGTTGTATCCGTTCAAGTGAACGTCCTCCGTCGTGTTGTGGTAGACGCCGAGCGGGATGAGCGGCCGGAACCGCATGACTTCATGAAGAAAAGCTTCCGTGTACGGCATCGATGACCGGTCAGCGAGTGACGGAGGTCGGGCGCCGAGCACCCTTTCAATTTCGCGTACAATCTCGTCCTGTACGTCGGGGAACCGAGCCGCCAGTAGGCAGACCCACCGCAGAGTCGTGGCCGAAGTCTCGGAGCCGGTAGCGAACAAATCTATCAGCGTCGTCACGAGCGAGCTCTTCGCCCGGCTCGGATGGAAACTTGAGCCCGGGTCCGTCGTGGTCGTGTTCTTAACTTCATCGATGAAGGCGTCGATGAAATCACGAGGCTGTCCGGCCACGTGCGTCTGCCAATGCTCGTCGACGTACGGCTCCAGGAATTCAGCGATTGGCTTGTACAGTTTTTCGATATCGCCTCGCCTCGTCATCCAGTCTGGAAAGTTTTCGTAGAACCAGGGCATGAAGATGGCGAGCATGGCGAAGATGCTGGTGTTCGAAAACCCGTCAGCGAGGAGGCGGGCGACGCGGTTCAGCTCTGGGTCGTCTTGGTCGAGCTCACGCCGGTCGACAATCCCCCAAATCACGTTCACAACGGCCACATTGAAGAGGGAGTCGGTCGCAATCGCCTGGCCGGCCCGTGCCTCCGCCTGCGTTTTCAGGCGCCGAGTAAATTCGTTCATCTCCTTCAGAATGATGGCTTCCATCGATCGGGTTCCGAAACCGCCGAGCTGGCGGAGGCAGCGATGCGTGAAGGCGCGCTGCTCCTTCCACGTTTGGCCGCTAGTCATCGTGATTCCTTCGACGTGGCCATGCGCGGGGCCCCCGGATCGGTCGAGAGTCCACCGCATAGCTGGTCGGCCCAAGCAGGATTCCATCGCGAAGACCTCCTTGGCCAGGTGGTAGTCGGAGATTATGACACAGGGGAAGGAGGCGAAATCAATGCCGAGGACGGGCCCGTACTTGGACTTCCATTGCATGGCCGTCTTGTGAGGCTCCGCGCCGAGGAGCGGAAGATGGCCGAGCACGGGGAAGCCCCACGGTCCTTAAAATAAAATAAAAATAGCCCCTGCCACGTATCACCAGTCTCTTTGTATTCAGCGGGCAGTTGGAAATCTTACCTGGAGGGAAGTTTCTCGGCCTCCTCTGCGAGTAAAGGTAGAGGAGGACGGCAAAAAATAGGAATAATGCCCAAAACATGACGAAAGAAGAGACGAGCTCAGATTTTGGAATTCAGTACTGATTGCGACGCAGAATTATGACGATTGCGTGTTCAAATTAAGATTGACTTCAACAGCAGCATGCAATTAAATTTGCCTCGAAATTCGACTAGTTTTTTTCACGTCCAAGGCCGCCAAGTTTCTACTTTGTTCGTGCCTTTTGCTGTATACGAGCTTTAATTCGCATTCGCAGATGTAATTCGCAACAGCAACTCTCATTGACATTCATTTAATGCTTGCCCTATCACGTTAGCAGTTCGCACGAGCAGCAGCAACCTCACGCTCACCCTCGCATTTAACATTAAATCAAGACATCAGCACAAATAAAAGATTGTGTGGCCTCAGCGCCTCCGTCGTGCCACCTAGTTTCGGCTCCATACTCGGGATTGGGCCGTAGGGATCCAACTTGATCCGGAATTTCTGCAGGAGTCCCACCGTGAAGAGAAACAGCTCGTCACGCGCGAGCTGATCGCCGAGACAGACGCGTTTACCAGTGGAGAAGAAGAGAAAACCCGCGTGCGACTCCTGCCGGCCAAATTGCGTTGCCGTGTCGTCCGCGCTCGCACTCAGCCACCCCTCCGGGCGAAATTCCCCGGCGTCGTCGCCCCACAGCTCCCAGTTGAAATGGGCCTCGTAAACGTTGATAAACACCATCGTGTCGGCGCAAATGGCGTGTCCGTGGAAGTGAACGGCCTCCGTCGTGTTGTGGAAGCCGCTGAGTGGAATGAGCGGACGGAAACGCATGACTTCATGTAGGAAGGTTTCGGCGTACGGTATAGCAAACGAAAGTGGCTGGGAAGAGTCGTTAGCCCCAGCGCCTAGCACGCCCTCAATTTCGTGTGCCAGCGTCTCCTACACCGTGGGGTAGCGAGCCAGGAGATGTTCGTCGATGTACGGCTATAGGAAGTCAGCGATTGATTTGTACTGCTTCTCCAGGTGTGCCTACCCCGTCGCCTAATCGGGTAGCCATTCCCTGAGTCACGGGACGAAGATGAAGAGATTCGGCCATTCTACCTAAAAATCGGCCATTTTGACCGCTATTCTAGCTAAAAAATCGACTATGCGTTTCCTCGGTTTCAATTGTGAAATTAAACGCTTCGAAATTCGTCGGTTTATTGTTAATTGGCAATTGGCGCTGATTCGAAGCAATGTCAAGTTTGAACCGTGATACCGAAACTGGAGGCAGAAGACATCGAAGTATAGATCATGAACGATACCAGCTGCGTTATCAGTGACGAAGAGGGCTATGAGGAGCAGAACGGAGGTTCAGGCAACCAAGTGCTGTTGATCATGATCCAGCTTCTGGAGCAGCAAGTCGCCGCGTGCGTGGAGAGCCTGCCACTCCTTTATCAGGTCTTCAACAAGTGCAACGCGCTGGAGCAGCGCCTGAAGGCGAGGAAGAAGGACGTCGATCAGTGCCTGAGCGCTATCAGCAAAGGCAAAGGAGTGGCAGGCTCTCCACGCACGCGGCGACTTGCTGCTCCAGCGCCCGGATTCTTCTGAGTAGAACTTGGTTGCTTGCACCTCCGCCCAGGCCCTCCTCAATGTCGTCGTTGTCTTCATCGCCACTAATAAGGCGGCTGATGAAAGTTCGGATTCGGAACAAAGAAAATGCTCCGTTCCATGTTTCAGGGCCCAATTCTGCTAGTATGACGACATAAGATGTATTCAAAGAGTCAGCAGCAAGTCAAAGGTCGTTTAGCAAGAAAAAGGTGCGACTCTGTTACGACGAGCCGGAGTACGCCGACGCGATTCATCGCCGCGACCGCCAGCACGCTGACAAGAAATGAGAGCTGAAGAATTCCGCTCATTTTGAGACCGACTTTCCAAACGACTTGACGAATTCCTCATGCCAGCTGGAGATTAAATATCTTCTCGAACCTATCAGCATCACGTTCGCCATGCGAAACGGGTGCCGTGTGCTCAAAACACATATAGCTCACGGGCTGTCTCGAATACTGCGGCAGTGGCTCGCGTGCGCTTCAGAGATTTGCCACTTTGAATCAGCAAATAAACAACATTATTTTTACTTCATTTTTGCAATTCTCTTTCAACACCAGCAACTTTAAAAATAGAATACGATTGCGACTGCGTGGGGCCGACGGAAGATCCGCTTCAATGAGACAAGCGATGGGCTCCCTTCGGGCCAGGGAAGCCTGCGGCGGCACCTTTGAGGCCAGGACGGCTCCCGCCAGCGGCCTGAACGAGGATGAGGGCTGCGAGCAGCAGGAACAGGATGAACATTTTCGCGATTGGCATCTTGGGTTTGGTCGGGACTCAAGATTTAGAAGGAAATGACGAATCTGAAACTAAGAGCCGAGATTATCGTAGCAATGAGAGACACTTCAGCGTAAGAGCGTATGCTCAATTCGTTCAAGACGACTCACTTGAAAAGATTTGGAAGAAAGCCAAGATCTAAACAGGAACTAAGCTACAATCCGACGAAGGAGCGGTATTTAAAGTAACGCAGTGTGCATCCCGACTGATTTTTGTGCGACGTGGGTCAAAGGTCACGAATTTGCGTCACATTCTTGACGCATGTGTGACGCATTCTTGTTTTGGCATGCATGTTGGCCAAGACCTTTGACCTAATGAGACTCTGACGCAGACACGGGGCAACTAAGTTGAAGACTGCTTCATTAGTTAATTGAAAAGTAAAGTATTTGCCGAGTACAAGCAGAATTTCGGGAGTTTATCATCGATAGAGGCACACGTGCGATGCGGAAATTTGACACTTGTTTTGATCAGTCTGGAAAAAGCTTCCTCGGAATGCTCTACTTTCTCGTGGTCACCGTCCTCGAGGTCGAACAATCGGCCGGGCTGTCGCTCTCCATGCGTAGCCTCCGCCTCGCTACGCCGTACGGGTTTCATGGCCATGGCCAACATGATGACCGGCCTCTGGCGGATATCAACCGTGTTCATTCACAGCTTTAGACATCAACGCGTCGACCGGACGGACGCCGTCAAGGGCTTTGCAAGGAAAATATGTGACAAAATACTGACAGAGCTTCAGAAAGTATTCCATTGGTAAGTAAAGTAAAGGCTGTCAATTTGTGCAGTATCGTGCAAGCCCTGGAAACCTCCGTTCGGGGAATCTGGCGACGCCTTTCGTGATCCAAACGACCTGGCTCTACGAAAATAGGCAACACAGAAGCAAACATTCTGCCAAGAAACGGGTTCCCGGCGGATTTCAATGGGAAAACACAAGGAAGCACTGAGAAAATCGATACGCATTTGAACTTTACTCATTTCATTTCCACGTCGGAGTTTCCATTCGTACTCCTGTCTTGGAATGGAGGCCAGGCTCGTCTTATTCCTGCATTTCGGGCTTGTGACTTTTGCATTTGGCATTCAATTCGACAAGAGCAGCGCGCACAGTGTCGGCTGCTCGACGGTCCCGGATTGCGACCCACTAGTATTCACGGCGTTTTTCAGAGTGTTTGGGGGCTGCGGCGGGCGAGGTAGTAGAATCGGAGGAGTGTGGCGAATCTTCGATGGAGGCGGGCGACCGACGCTTTCGACCCATTTTGTTGCCTGGCGTTTAAAAGATTCCACGAGTTTTTCTTTTGAACACGAAACACTGTACTGCGCTAGGAAACTGAGGGTCACGCTGCTGCTGTTGCTGCTCACAACAACTGGTTTGATTGTCTATCAGGTGCGGACTGAATGACGGCACAGCATATTAGAGTTGTTTTCATTACTTTACACTCAGCTCTGGACTGCCAGACAGCTCTGATTTGACTCTGATAAGAAAGCATTGCACCGATTGTGGTTACTGGATGTAGCACAGAAAAAGAACTGATTACGTCAGTCATGCTCTCGTGCTTTGCAAAAACTTGTGATTACCGTGACGTAACCTGGGAACCCGTTTTGCCGCAAAATACAAAAGAAACACATAGGCAAGAACTTAAACTAAATATTTTGCGCTGCAAAACCGAGGCACATTTTATTAAAACAACACAACGAATAATCTAAACATTTGATCATCCACTTTTCACAAATAAGGCGCTCAGCTCCGGGTGGGGGTCGATCACCATTTTCGGAAGCTGCGGCTGCAGTTGTAGTTGTGGATCGTAGCCCGAGTTGAAATTGAAGTTTCCGTTTAGCGGACCCGCGCCCGCCACGAAAGAGGTCAGCAATTCGTCCAAGGAGCCCTCCGTGTCGTATTCGTCGACGAGCCTCATCAGTTCATCGATGTCGACGTCCTCTTCGAGGAGGAACGGGTCCGTCGGCGTCAGCGGAGACTGATCTGCCTCGATTTCCTCTGTTTCAGGCTCCTTCAGCCTGAGGGGGCCAAGCTGAATTGCCCCCAGCACCTGATCCGGTTGAATAACCTCGCTGATCATGAAATCCCTCCCAACACAGTACGTCGCCGCCGCCATAGCCCCGTCGCTCCCGCGCGCCTGGACCGTCATCGTCGACGCCTGCGTTATGAACCACGCCCAGCCCCCGTGCCTGGCCAGGATCCGGTACGGGTTAAACTGGTGCTCTCCGTGCGAGTAAAGTTTCCGGAGGTCCTGCTGAACTACTAGCGAGTCCTCCGGGTGAAACAACTCGAAGGGGCTGATGCTGTTGTCGTCCGGGAAATCCTCAGCATTGTACCCCAGATAAACATCCGGATTGCAGTATAGCAGAGTTCGCATGTCCGCCGAGCAGGCCCAATCGTACACGGTGATTATCCTGAAGTGCGGGAACGGGAAGTCATGGTCCGACGGATGCGGAAGGCGGGCCAACGGATCGACGACACCCAAGAAGAACGCTTCAGTCCCCGGGCGGGCGATACTCGCCAGAAATACTTTGCCAGAGATGCGGACAAGCTGCCCCGGGCCCGAGCCCCCACCACGAAGAGCTACTGTGATGGATCTCCTCTGCGTTTTGTACGTCTGATCCCCGGTGGGAACAATTTGCAGCTGATGGGTGATTGAAAGGAGGCTGTTTAGGTCGCTGTGGTCGGCCTCCTGCACGTAGTCGTAGAGGTTGTTGCCAAGGATGGCGTGCTACGAAGAAGAAACCAAAGATAAGAGTTGTCGCGGGAGGGGCTGGATTTCCGTCTTACCTTTTCGCAGTGGAGGCTCTTCGTCACGTTATCGGAAACGTAAATAATTTCCCCGCCCGTAGACATGATAATCATGAACGCGTCGTCGGGCAACAGCGAGTCGGTCGTGACGCCCAAGGGCACTCCAGTATTCTCATTGCCCTTTTGCAGCTGCGGGCGTAGGCGTTCAACCACCGACTGCAGCCTGACGTAGCAAAGAGCGACCCGGAGCGTCGCCAGTCGGTCGAGGGGCTTCAGCACGGCTGGGGCAACGGGCAGCTCCTCGCGGAGGTCCTGAAACGCCTCAGCTTCGGCGGAACGCCGCTTTCGTACGGAGACCCGCCAGTTTTCACGACGTTTTTCGGAGTGCTTCGGCGCTGACGACGCGGAGCTGGAACTGCTCATAGAGTCTGGCGAAAACTGTGAATCTTCGGTGCAGGCGCGGGGTCGACGTGTTGGGCCCATTTCTAAGGCAGGGCAGCGGACGGGCAGGGTCAAATTTGAGTGAGTTATTTTTGCACACAAACTGCGCTCGTTAATTGTCAGACAGGCGCTGATTGAATGATTGCGACTGCGAGCTTTGATGTCTGCTTCGACTGCGTTTGTTCATCTCTCACACAATAAAAAGCATAGTTTACTGATTACTGAATAGAAAACGTAGTGATTACGTAAGTCGTATAAAAAGTCGAATGAATGCGACTGTGACTCGACAGCTCAAAATGCAAAAGCAAATAACAGTCAACAAGATAAGCGTTACTGGCTAAGCAGACAGCAAGCGTCAAGCACTCAGAAGTACTAAACAGAACGGGGAATGAATGCGGCTGCGACTTTGAGCCGAGGTGTTATTGATCAAGGTCAAGTTAATCTCGCTGCTTTTAACTGCGCTACGGTGCAATTCCTTTGTGTCTCGTCGAATTGTGTGTGCAGCAGCATTGAATTCAGTTTAATAAAGTCGGACCAAACTTGCCGTCGCCGTGCCTCGTGCGTCCTGAATTGAATGGAATTCATAGCACCATGAATTTTTAACGCAGCAGAAGAGAAATTCTCCATTAAAGTCATTAAGATGTTCGGTTTCGATTGCAATGAAAGTTTTCCAACAAGAATTTGCGCTTGTGCGCAAACATTCATCAATTTAGATTGAAGCAATTAGCCAGCCTGGACGCCAGGACGCCTGCAGTCCACACTGTAGAATTTCTGGTCAATTCACTTTGTTTAGAGTTTTATGAGATGATGAGAATGAGGAAAGCAGTGCACAGCAGAAATCAAATTTTCCCTGACGAATGTCTCGGCCTGGACACAGCGAACGAGATGCAGGAGTCCTGAATCCAACTCCGACGCAGTCAGGGTCCGGCGACTCGGACTTTTCATTTGATGATGGCGACGAACCGGAGCCAGTACGCTGCGACTCGCTTCATCTTGGTGAACGCTGAAAAGCAGCTGACGAGAGTGCTCGGCCAAGGAAGAAGACGATGATGAGACTCCTGGGTTGACTCGAACTCGCCAGTTTGCAGCCACTGTGGTCCCTGGAGCCAGAGCTGGTTTTTAATGAATGCAGAGGCTGACAACCTCCGAGTTGGAACGTCGACTGGATTCTGGTTGCCAGCGACATGGAACCAGTTCCATGCGCGCTGAATCAGGCGAACTCGATTCGTCTGGAAGGTAGGAAGAGGCTCTGGCGATGAGATCCATCTCAGAACGACGGTCGAGTCAGTCCAGCACCGCATGATACTGAACTCCAGCTGCAGGCAGTCGACGAGTCTGGCGACGAGTACGGCTCCTCACAGCTCTAACCGAGGAATAGTCTCGGTCTTCACTGGAGCCACTTAAGCCGTGCGTGTGCCCTGGATCGCAAGAATGTACGGGCTGGTTCTTCGGATGTTCCATTTCCAGACGAGAGAAGGTGTGATCGTCAATCGATTTTGGTACTCCGCTCCGCTCGATGAATGGCACGAAATGCCCAGCCAAAGCAGGCACTCTTGCAGCAGAAGCTTGAATGGGCGGCCACTGCTCGCGATGTACTTCGAATCCGTCTACTACAATCAGGACTGCATTGGCCCGGAGGAGAGCAACCGGCGCACGTTGCGACATCTGCAGTTTGGAAACTGTGGCGCCGTCTTAAAAGCTACGATGCTAATTGGGCTCAGCCTCAATGCCATCATGCAACACACGACAATTCAGACACCTGAGCAGTAGTCAGTCATCTACGCCCCTGAGTCAATTCGCCCAGTCCCGACTGATCCGGTCTTTGCGCCCTTTCTGTTGGATCGGCAGGGAGTCTCGCTGATGTACTGCGAGTACGACAAACGGCGTATACGAAATGAAATGAATTGGCTGGGCGTGTTCGATCTGCCCACGTGGTTTTTACTTCTCGTCGCTGCTGCGACAACCGTCTTGGTGGATGGGTTTCGAAGCATCGGTAGGACACCCGCCGCCGCCTTCCAAATTGATATCTTCAGATTTCTTCGCCTGCTGCAGAGCGAAACCGAAGCTCAAACGAAGCTCCACCTTGGCATCGTCATCACCGCTGCGGCGTTTCTTGGCTTATACGAAAACTACGTAACAATGGTCGCAATGGTGCCCAACCCTCCGCTCGTGCACGACAAAATCTCGGACTTGCTGGCGAGTGGTCACAAAATCCTTTATTGCGACCCGGAGCTTGATGCGATCTGCAGGGACGGCCTGCCCCATTCCGTGGGCTATGCAGAGGACTTCGCCAGAGTCGGCGTGCGTCAACCCAACGCCAGTGATATGCGAGTGACCTCTGAAGTGCTCTTCTCGCGTTACGTCGAGAAGGGTCACGCCAAACTTGTGTTTAAGGATCTCTCCGAGCTGAAGCGGCGTGAGCACCAGTATCACACACACCTCAGGGCTTGTGCCATGTTGTAAAGGAGCAGCTTTCAGCCGCGCTGTACGTCACCGTCTTTTTGGGTCTCCTGCGGGATGTCATGACGGAGCGCATGCAGACACTGCTGGTGTCGGGCGTCTATTTCTGGTGGCAGCGCTGGGATCTTTTTGCAACTGAGGTGAAAGTCGAGTCGGAAGAGATGAGCATAAAATGGCAAGGTCAAGTCGGCCCTCGGTGTCTGGCCCTGGATTTTGAGATCATGCGTGTATTTCCGATCTGCGGTTACCTTTTGGCGACCGCCGCCTTCGTGTTTGTGTTCGAGTGGATGCATTAGCTGTGCAAGAGTGGCGCTCTATCGATACTCCGTTTGGGTGGTAAAGGTTCAAGAGGCAGGCTCGTACATAAAACAGATATAATATGAAAATTTATTCTCCACGTGCATTGCCCCTGGCTTATTCACTTTAATACCAGTAACACTTCAGTGCTCTGTTTGATTTGATTAAAAATTTAGGATACGGTTAAATGTAAACGTGGCCAACGTCAGTCTGAACTTTCGTGCATCTTCTCGTGCAGGGGGACTATTCGTGGGTCAGTTTCGAGAGCTTTGCGGAGGTTCTATCGAATGGGGCCGGCACGCCCACTACATGGTTCATCTACATCATAGGCGACCATTCTGTCATCTCATTGCCTTGGACGAGCCTAATGTACGGCTACGGATCTTTCAGATCTAGATGGGGCGGTTGTCAAGCGACAGCGCTACTGCGCGCCGCTGGAAGAGTGGCAAGAATCCCATGAAGGCGTTGGCGTTGACTTACCTGTCGAAATGGTGGGCGTCTGCAGTCGAAGCTCGATCATTCTCAGAATTGAACTTGCCAGTTTTCTACGGCTTCTCCAGGGCGAGGTGAGAGCATGAACCAAACTCCAGCTGGGCATCGCCGCCACCGCTGCGGCGTTTCTTGGCTTCTATGAAAAATACGTAACAATGGTCGCATTGCCCTGGCGCCCAACCTGCCGCTCGTGTATGAGACGGTCTCAGGCTTGTTGGCCACAAAATTCTGTACTGCGATCTGCAACTGAATGAGATATGCAAGAACAATGTGCCACCATCCGTCGGTTATGCCGAGGATTTTTCAAGTCTCCGAATCCGGCAGCCGAAATTCGATCGGCGGGAGGCTCTGTTAAGGTTCGGGTGAGATTTTACGGCAGCGAGCTCTGTATACAATTTGAAATAACCGACCCGCCTTTTCTGTCGACAGAAAGAAGAATGGCACGTCATCCGTGCCTTGGATCGTCTCCCACTGCAAAACCGACAGCTCCTCGTCGTAAATCTGGCTAAGCTTGCCCATTGACGCCTGCGACGAATGCAGGACGCTCACTTGTGAAACTCTTCGCTCGGAATCGGTCGGCAACGACTGCCGGAAGCAGCTGGTGGACAAGCGCAAATTCTACCTCGCATTCGAGAACTGTCTTTATGAGGATTACGTCACAGGAAAGTTTTTTGTGTATCGATACTGTGTGTAGTTTCGATGTGCTGAGTACCGACATGATCCGAATCGTGTACAGCGGAACCAATTACAGCGCGTTCGGAGTACAGGCCGGGTCGTACATCAACGTCGCAGATTACAGCACGGTGAAGGAGCTGGCGGAGAGAATTCGGTGGCTCGCCCAACACGCGCACGAAAAAAGAGTATTTGGACTACTCGCAGGCCAGGGCGGGGCAGTGGCGAATTGACCGGCTTACTGGTGCCAGATTGATTGACCAGCGCTAGCGGAAGTGTGTCCTCGTCTCGGCTTCGAATGTGGTACGAAGACGTGGAGGCGTGGCTAAATGAGGCATCGAGCCGTGACGGTAGCGTTGAAGGCACGGCAACAGGCTTCATTCCGCCGCCTGACATTGTGAGACGATCGTGACGACCAATTATGACTAGAACTTCAGTTAACCTTAATAAAATTGAAGTGGAAGAACGCCTCGGTGCTGATTATAGCAGGGATTAAAATGATTGCCACCGTTTGCACTCTCACAATGAGTTCGGCTTTGGCTGTAATCTTCAAATTAGCCATCGTGTTCCATTTAGATAAGACATGCATATGCGAAATGCGGCATTCTGCTCGAGTCTCATCAGTAATCGGCCCGGCGTGTACCCAACACATCGGCAGTTGCTGCTGTTGCTCACTGGTTGCATTTACACAATTTGCACTTTTGGTTGCATGAGCTCTTTGCGTGTTCGAGTGGCGGAAATTTCAGCGCAGCGCCTCGCCGCTTTGAAATGGCGAGCTGGCGCAAGTGCAAACTTGTGCTCGTGGTGTTTTTTCTGTTCGGTTTCGGAATTCTGCTCCTGACCTTCGACACGGCTTTCTACCAGCAACCTCGGCAAGCAGCCCCCGGAACTCCTCACGAACACATTCAGGGTCAATCCAGTGCAAAAGTCAGGGACACCCGGACGAGACTATTCACGATTTTGTTCACGACGCGGCCAGGAACGAATTCCACTCGCTTCCCCGGAGTCGACGACGCCTCGAAACTCTGCCCCCGCTGCAAGTTCACGCACGACCAGCGTCTGTGGAACCAAAGCGATGCGGTGCTGTTCAACGGATTCTTCCTGCCGGAGCAGCCACCGTACAAGCCGCCAGGCCAGATTTGGGTTTATTACTTTCGCGAGGCGCCGCCACGGCTCAGCAAGCCCTCGTTGCTCCGTCTGAAGAAGTACCGCGGCTTCTTCAACTGGATGATGACGTACAGGCGGGCTTCTGACGTGTACATGCCGTACGCTCGCCTGACGACGGACGACCCCGCGAAATTTAATCGCAAGAAGGCGCTGGCGAGTTTTCGGTGAGTTCACGATCGCGATCACTTTTGCTCGAGTTAAAACCGCTGCAGCAGCAGTTTTGTAAGCTCCGCCCGCCCTTCCCGTGTTGATAGGAACAAAACTGGAAATGCGCACGCGCCTGTGGCTTGGATCGTGTCCCACTGTAAGACGGACAGCAAACGCGAGTTACTAGTCGAGAAACTCGCTAAGCTCGTGCCCATCGACGTGTACGGCGACTGCGGACCGCTGAAATGCAAGACGAGCCGGCAAACGTCGGTCGGAGGCGATTGTCGCATGCAGCTGTCGCACAAGTACAAGTTTTACCTCGCATTCGAGAACTGTCTTTGTCAGGAGTACGTGACTGAGAAATTCTTTGACGTGCTGTCAAGTGACATGGTGCCCATCGTGTACAGCCGAGCCAACTACACGGCGCTCGGGATCCCAGCCGCTTCGTTCATCAACGTGGCCGACTACGAGACGGTGGAGGAGTTGGCGGAGCGGATTCTGTGGCTTGCTGAGCATCCGGAGGAGTACGTGGATTTCCTGAAAGCTCGGGCAGGCGTCAAAACTGTGCGCGAAGGCTGGCCAGTTACTTGGTGCCGGATCTGTGACAAATTGACAAACCTGCCCGTAACTGAGTACCATGCTGAATTGGCGCCAGCACACGAGGACGTGCAAGAATGGCTGAATCGGCCCGCATCCGGTGATGGCGGCCCAGTTTGCGTTCCTCCGCCTGAAATTGCTACCGGATCTTGATAGCAAGTGACCGGCAGAATTCGCATTGTCGATAGAATTTTCGCGTGCAATTTTTTATAGGCACAAATGCATAATAGTAGTAAATTTAAATACACGAATTTATGCAGAAAACGTACTCAATGTTTTCCCTAATTTCCTGGCTCCGCTTCAGGCTAATCTCAGTAGCTCTGAAACCAATCCCTACGAGAGTAAATGTCTTGCCGACGAATCGTTTCAACAATTTCCAGCATGCACAAATGAAGAATAAGAAATTTGCAATATGCTTGATATACGCATTCAGTGAAAACGTTTCTGCAATTAGTGGCAGCACAGAGGTTGAGATCATGACTCCGTAGGCCGGACTCTGAGCAATGGCGAATTTCCACACCGGACTATCCCAAAGAACTTAGCACTGCTGGAGGGCACCGCCTTGCGGGCGTACTCCACTTTGATCTCGAGTACCCTGCGCAGGGAGATAATCCTTGCCTTCGTGGGCAAGGCCAACCCATTCTTCGACATTTACGAGGTCACCTTCCAGAATAACTACGCTGCCAGACAGATGAGTCGTGCAGTACGGTCGGAGCTGCTCGAGGCGGGGTTGAACGGGTGCTGAGAGCGAAGCGAGCTGCTGCACAAAGAAATCGGCGAACGCAAGCGTGTGAGAGAGAATCTTTATGAAGACGGCGAGTATGAATGGATCGTGGCTCCGGTGCTGTTTGGGCTCCCTCCACCCGCCCCGCGTCCAGAAAAGCTGCTAACGTCTCTGCTCCGAATCCCCTTTGCTGTGTACGGAGTCATGATCTCAATCTCCAGGGCGGGACTCGTAGTAGAAGCATTTTCCTTGCGTGCGTGCATTTAGCACGGGCGAACTTTGTGCGTTGTGTTTTTGCATGCTGTCAACTCTTGAATCGACTCGTTCGTAAAGCAATTCCATTGCTATGAGTTTACGTAAGAAAATAGGTCGGCTTCCTTCACTTAGACAATTATTTCACTTTATTTACTTCATTTCACGCCGTACCACTCCGCCGGGACCGGTCCGAGCGTCTCCAGCCCGCACCCCGGCCGAATGAGGCGTCCCGCTCCTGGATCAAATCCAGGGCTTCCGGGCAACTCGCGCTGAAGGCCTCCGGACCCGCAAATGTAGTCCACGCAGGGAACGGTGAGCTTTATGAGTCCCAGCCGGATCTGAACGAAACATAGCTCCGACGAAGGCCGAAGAGCCATCGCGGCAAGTGTCGAGTACCCAAAAACGTCCGACAATTTGTCCACACGTCGTCCACTGCAGCCCTGCGCCTGCAACGTCTTTGCCGGGCCATCAATGACGAGGCGCCTTAATTCTGAAATTAATCAAATTAAATTACGTCGGGCCGGCCAATGATTAAATTAATGTTAAGTAATGATTTAGCTTGGGCTCACTTTTAAGATCGCAGATTGACGGCGCTTCTGCACGGAGATCCTCAAAATCCGTCGTCGTCGTTGTCAATTCTTGCACCCGTTGGTCGGCTGGCAGTTCACGAAGACGTTTGCAGTCCGGTTCAGGAATGCCTGACAAAATGGAATCCAGCCCCGCTCGATTCTGGCCCTCCGCCTTTTGCCGCCGGCTGGCATCGTCTTCGTCCAGCGTGAGAAAGAGTTCCGTGATGTTGGGGCAGAATTCCCAGATTGAGATCAGCAGTAACTCGTGAGCGTACGGAATTGGTGTGCGAATAATGCTCAGGTTCGGGAAGAGCCGCCCAATTCGGGCCATGAGGACATGGTCCACATCGAGCGGAATCTCATGCAGGACTTGCACGCTGTAGCTCGGCGGAGGTAGGCGGCCACCGGGATGGGGGTAGATTTCGTCTTGTACGTATTGGAAGAGGTATCCTTTCAAACCGAGAAATCGGAGTCGTGGAAAGTTGGTCGCATAGTCGAGTGAACCCTGCGGAGGTTCGCCCTCCTCCGCAAACGGCCCCTGAGGCGGAGGGGCTTTCGAGATCCGCAGTTCTTCCAGCTTCGGCATTGGTGGCAGCGTCACATGGCAGGAACGATTGATCGGAACTTGAAGGGTCTCCAAGGAATTTCGTTGTCCCTCCAGAATTTGCTGCAGTGCATCGGGGTTTCCGTGCCCAGCCGGATCCACAGATGTTTTGATCATCAGCGAGCGTAGTTGATCAGGCGCCAACCCAGTACTCAGAGTCCGCAGCATATCATAGTTCACATGATCAATTTCGAGATCCCGAATCTGGCGGAGGCGATTTACGGAGATCAGCGCGCCGATAATCTTTTGGACATCACTGAGCTCGAGCATATTCTTTGTCCAATCGGTGATTGTGAGCGCCTCCAGTTGCTGACAAGGAGTAAAGAGGTCAACGAGAAACTGGAAGTCATACCCGCCGCAGCCTCGTGCAATGTACGACAGAGAAATCTTGATCTTGGTCAAGGTCAGCGCGGGATTCGGTGTGTGGATGCTTAAGCGGGATGTAGGAACTTGAATTATGCTCGGCGGAAGTTCTGTGACGACAAGCGTCTTGAGAGCCGGCGTCTGCCTCAGGAGAAGATCCCCCAGCGTCTCTGGGCAACAGGGTTCCGATTCTGGAAACTGATTCGATGTCGTTGATAAAGTCTGCTGATCCGATGATCTATAACAGAGTTCCAACTGTTCTATGTCAGCCCCGTTTCGTTCCAGGAGCTCCTGAACGGCAGCGGAACCCAAGTCAGCGCCTCTGAAGGAGAATTTCGTCGCATTGAAGCTCGGGTGCTTGCGAATTGAGTCAAGGTAGGCTGAACTGTCCGGATCCGTCATATCTCCTTTGATTAAGACTGGAGGTCTTGACGGTCGAAGTCGGAGGCTGTGAGCAGGAGTCAGGCGCCTCCAAAGCTGGCAAACGTCGAAGCAAGAGATCAATTCGGCGACTGGCAGGTAGCTGAGGACTTCATCTACAATCTGTGGTCAATTAATTAAAACAATTACCTTACATTTCGATAAGCCTAGCTCCCGAAGGTACAAAGAACTGAAAGAACTAACAACTAACCTCTTCGATCAAGAGAGGATTTTCTGGAGCCCAGAGTTGAACTGAAATTGATTCCAGGCGAAGACAGAGCGAAATGTTGTCAGTGCTTGTTAGCTGGTCCATTATGATAAAAATGACAATACTCATTAATTGTAAATTCGTAGCCTGTTCTGTCAACTCAACTGCCTGTTCCGCAGAATCATATGACTTTCGTATGGTCCTCCTTTTTCGGGCTCTGACTCGGATTTCTTTGTTCCGTGCGGCTGAGGAAACATTAGAGATCGACTTTTGGGCGCAACTGGACCGTCTTTGGTGCGCCGTCCATCGTGACCAGGGTGGTATTCCGATTTTAGTAGGGCGCCAGAGTCACAAGGTTATTCAGCTGTTTAAGCAGCACTCATTTGTAACCACGTGGCTTGGATTCTGAAGCGGGAAACACCTACTTTGAACGCCCGTGTTCGAGGTGGTGAACTTCTTCAATTTCATAGCATGGAGTGCAGCCGACGTAGTGAAAATCTTGGGTCGGCGCATCCAGTTCAAGTATTGAGCGATCCACGCCACTTCTGTCAATGATGATAGTCTACGTGAAAGGTTCAGGTACCAAATACTTCACCTTGACATCAAGCCGTACCGACTCATTATCGTCCTTGATCGGGATTACGATTCCGCCTTCAAAATGCAAGCCCTCTTCACGTCAATGAACTGGTTAACGTGGGCCAGGACGGTGGCTGGAAGGACGAACGGAGGTGGGCACGGGTGGTGCAGGAACGCCGATGGCGACGCACAATCTCTTCAACGTGGCCGTTGTCAACACGATCTGGGGTCCAATCGCCGGAAAGCCCTTCGACCAAGACGATCCCGCGGTCAAGAAGGTTGCACGCCATTTAACGCACGCGGTGAACTGTCTCTCTTCACTGGTGGCCTATTGCAGAAATTCCGTGTCGACGTGGACCCGAGCGCTGCCCCACTGACTCTCGACCCGAAAATTGGTGGCACCATCCTCGTCCCGAAGTCGCATAAATTACTTCTCACGCTGCGCTAAGAGATTGATTACTAATCACGTGTGTGCAGAAATATAAAACAGGTTTTGCAGTTTTTTTACTGACTTCTTTGGTCAAAACAATCGAGTTGACCTTGCCACAAAGTAAAGCAGCTTGTACTGCTCCGTGCTGCCTCATACCACGTGTGCTGGTCCTGGATTGCTGGAGCTGATTGCGTGAGGCTAAATCCAAAATTGATCTATCTCGTTTTGCTCTTCTTTCCTAAACCACGTGCAAGTGTATTCTTGTTTTGCAATCGATTAAATTGGCAATATTCAAAACTCAAGCTCCTTAATTGATTCAATCATGATTGCCCTGGTGGGCCTGCTGATTTCGGTTGTTTGGGTGAGCACTTTGTATCTGCGCTCCCAGAGGAAGCCTAAAAACTTCCCCCCTGGTAAAAATTCCAATTCAAGTCTCTACTCAAGAAATCCTTGCCTGACTGACTGAGTGGGCGGGTATTTTTGATTTCAGGGCCGTGGGGCTTCCCCGTGCTCGGGCACCTTCCGCTCCTCGGCTTGGAGCCGCACGTGAAGGCGATGCAATGGAAATCCACGTACGGACCCATCGTCGGGATTGATTTCGCGTCCTTCCCCTGCGTCCTCATCTCCGACTACCGGCTGGCGAAGGAGGCCCTGGCCATGGACACCTTTTCGGGCCGACCCACCCTGCAGTTCACCCTTGACCGGTCCGGCGGCTCCGCCCATGGGCATGCCGAAGGCATAAACCTGAATACAGGACGAGGCTGGGCGGAGCAGCGCGCGTTCAGCCATCGCGCACTCCGCCAGTTGGGCGGTTTCGGGACCCGCTCCATGGAAGCCATCATTCTGCATGAGATGCAAGAGTTCAGGCTCCGCCTGGAGCCGCACGCGGAGTCGCGCACTCCGATCGAAACCACCGCCCTCTTCAACGTGGCCATCGTCAACATGATTTGGACTGCCATCGCCGGGCAGCGCTTCGACCAAGACGACCCGGAGGTCAAGCACGTGGCGAGGCTCTTCGTTGAAAGCATCCAGGAGGCCAGCATCTTTAGCGCGCTGTGAATGTTCATTCCGTGGGTCTGCGATTATTTCCCCGATTGGCTGACGCGGATTTGGAGAAGCAGTACAAACCGGTCCTGGAATTTCTTGGGCCGTACATCGACGAACATTTCCGGACTCACGTGCCTGTCATTGACAAAGTGAAGACCACAACGGACCCGGACTCGAGCTTCCACCCGAGCCGGGCGAAATATTCGCTGCCGACGACGCTGATGGATTTGTTCATCGCCGGCTCCGAAACGACGTCGACGACTCTGCGGTGGGTCTTCCTTCTCCTGGCTCGCTACCCCGCCGTGCAAGACCGCCTAGTGCACGAAGTTGACGACGTTACAGGTGAGGGTGCCTCCTCCCGGCTTCCGTCCCTCGCCGACCGACCCTCGATGCCGTACGTGGAAGCTTTTCTCCATGAAGTGATGCGTTTCCGCCCGATTCTCCCCTTCGGTGTCTTCCACAACACGACAGAGGCCGTCCACTTCCACGGATACGACATCCCGGCCGACACGATGGTGTTTATGAACATTCACGAAGCCCACTTCAACCGGGAGCTGTGGGGCGACCCGGAGAACTTTCGTCCGGAGTGGTGGCTGAGTATGGGTGAGGGCACAGGCGACGGCGGCAAACCCGACTTCGTGCGGCGGGAGGGTTTCTTGGTGTTCTCGTCTGGGAAACGAGTTTGCCTCGGTGAACAACTTTCACGTGATGAGCTGTTTCTCTTCACCGTTGGTTTGACCCAGAAATTTCGGGTCGAGCTGGACCAGAGAGGACCGATACCGACACTTGACCCGAAGGTCCGTGGCACGACTTCGGGACCAAAGCTCCATAAATTAGTCTTCACAATGAGATATTGATTTAATTGAGCAATTGAACAATTAATTAAACTGCGCTACATTACCGAGTTGAACATTTTATAACCTGTTGTAATCATGTTTCAATGTGTAAGCTTTTGGAAATTCTACAAGCTTATGAAGAGAGTTCCCGTCAAGTGGACCCCACAAGCTCACACAGCTCTCGTCGATCCCGACCTTGTAAGGCTCTTGGCACGCACAGGTTTCGCGGAATCTGGCGTCACTGCATTCGGCGTTGCCTACGCTCTTCTACGCCCGGCCTACAGAAGCGACCGGTCGTCACTACACAGCGCTCCTTCGCGGGGTCCCACATCGTGCGGAGTCCGCACTGACACCACCCATCAATGCAGATACTTTCGTCCACGCACTGGTCAACTGCTCCACGAACAAATCCGTGTTCCAGGTCGACGGAGCCGTGCACGCTTCGCTGTAGATTCGTGTCGGGACGCAGGCTCGGCAGCCGGTGACCGGCACGAGGCCCTCGTCGCAGTAGCACGTGTGTGGGCACTCCGGGACGAGCAAGCAGCAGACAACTTGCGGTTGCAGCTTTGAGTTTTATCCTCCGACCAATGAATGACTCATTCTCTTCTGAGAACTCCTTTCGTCTACGTGCTCGCTTTCTTTGTTCATACAAGGCCGAAGCTGTGGAGGAGTCGACATAATTCATTGATTAACTGCATTGTCTAAATTTAGCATAAAAGGTGCTCTGAATCGTGCACTTGAAATTCTTTGTTCGTGTTCGGTAAAAAAAATAGAAAATATGTGAATGAAGGTCAGGAATTCGTCGGATTTACTGGAAATTCAAACCCTGACCTTGCCATTGTCATTCAGGCAAAATCTACGTACACACAAAAGAGGATTATCAAGAAATTCGTCAGAAGTCAACAATGGACGACTTGATCCAAGTTAATATACTTTATTATCATTTTATCAGTTCTCAGCTCGCTTTGAAAACCTTTTCTAATTTCTAGTCCTCAGCCTGCACCTCGCAGTGACGGTATTTCCCCAGTAGCTGTCAGCTGTCATCGAGATATCGAGCCGATTGAGCTCAGGCTGGCTGAGTACTGAGTTACATCAGAAAGTTTTGAAGGGTGAAGGTTGTTCACTGGCGACGTGTCCTGAAGCACAATAAAAGGGTTATGCGTGCAACGCAAAACGCAATGCATCATTTGCTTTTACATGTACTCGTATTCTAGGAATTGGGATTGCGATTGCACGATTGCAGATAAGAAGCCCAGCAAAGGAAAGGAATGCAAAGCAATGCAGTTATTCAAGATGACCTAATCGAGTTTTGAGTGTCGAGTGGCCGCACTTCAGTCTTTCCTCATTTAGCGATTGTAGCGCGTTAATGAGCAGGCCCATTCCGAAATCCAGGTTTAAAATTTCATCAGGCTTACCGAGAAGTTCACTATTTGACTGTTTAACTCAAGTACGAGCAGAGCAAGCTCACTGACACTGATCACTGGCGAGGGCAGGCAGGCAGGCGAGTGGTGATGATTTCAAGTGACTCGTCACAGAGCTGTAAATTAATTACATAGAAACATTGAATTAAGATAACGAACCACGTAGACACGGTTGACAGAACAGGCAGGTAGGCAAACAAAGTTTACTGTTATTCATACTGGGCGATGACTGAAGAGAAGACTCACAGTATTTAAGGAAACTCATCGAGCGCCGGCTCCCAGACAGATTCGAACTGGTCGCAGCACTAATTACTGATCTGCCACTGTCAATCACTGCTTTCTTCTAATGGCTAGTAGACAGAGTCAACGGAAGGTTAGACAATTAAGAAATTAGATAGGAATTAATGATACCAGAAATTCGATTTAAGTTTTAGAAACTGAATGAAATTTAAAAATTCCTCTTTTCCTATGTTTCTTACAGTGGCAAGGCGCAGATAGCAATGGTGTGCCCAACGTCTCCTTTGTCTCAGACGAAGCGCCAAAGGAATACCTCCCCCGGCTGCAGGTGGCACCGCACGGCGGCATAAATGGCAAGGGCCATGAATATGGCAACGTGGGTACCTACGGAATGGCAATGGCGCCACTTCCAGACCCAGGCGGTGCAGGTCCCGGCCCCGAGTACGGCGCCGTCCCAGAACGCCAGAAATGGGATAATCAGATCGAGTTTCTATTGTCGTGCATCGCCATGTCAGTCGGCCTCGGCAATATTTGGCGGTTTCCTTTCATCGTGCTCGAGAGCGGGGGCGGAGCCTTTCTGATCCCGTACCTCATCGTGCTGACCATAGTCGGGCGCCCCATGTACTACCTGGAAATGTGTCTCGGGCAGTTTTGCAGCAAGGGACAGATCAAAGCATGGAGCATGTCGCCGTTCTTCAAAGGTAAGATTCTTGCAGATAACTGGCGTCAGATTTGTCAATTTTTGTCCGCCAAATTCAAAATTATCTGATGAGAATTCAAATTCAAATACTTGCAGGCGTCGGCTACTTGTCGTCGTTCTCGACATTCGCTACTGTCTCCTTTTACGCTGTGCTCATTTCCATCGCTATCCTGTACTTCTGCGCCTCGTTCTCGGCCACACTGCCCTGGTCCAAGTGCAACCCCGACTGGGTCGAGAGCGGTTCGCCAGACTGCGACGGCATCAACCTCGCGGTGCTCTACTTTACACAGGACGCTGTGCCTCAGAAAGGTTCGATCGTAGACGGGCTGGGAACCCCGAACTGGCGGCTGAGTCTGACGCTCCTGCTCGCTTGGATCATTATCTGTGCCACGCTCATCAAAGGAGTCAAATCATCGGGCAAAGTGGCGTACTTCACGGCCATCTTCCCGTACATCGTGCTGCTAATTCTGCTCGTGCGAGGCGTGACGTTGCCTGGCGCGAAGGACGGGATCATCAAGTTCTTCAAACCCGACTGGAAGAAATTGTATGACTTGAAGGTTTGGTACGCCGCCGTGGGGCAATGCTTCTTCTCGCTCAACGTAGCCTTCGGACCGGTAAGCAACGCAACGACTTCTCTCAAATACTTATTAAGCATTAATCAGGTTAATGGTTAATCTTACTCATTAATTTCATCTCCACGTGCAGGTCATCATGTTTTCGTCGTACAATCCGTTTAGGCACAATGCGTCGAGGTAAGTGCACACCAATTACTTGGGCACGACCATAGTACCTTAATTAACTAGTTAGTACCCTATTTAACCTATTAATTTACTTCAGGGACGTGCTGATCATCACATTCATGGACACCTTCACCAGTCTCCTTGCCGGAATCACCGTCTTTAGCATTCTGGGAAACCTTGCGCACGTGACAAACCAGCCCATCGAAAGCGTCCTCTCCGGAGGTGCCGGTCTCGCCTTTATTGCTTATCCTTCCGCCATCGCATCCTTCGACTGGGCTCCACAGCTCTTTGGCGTCCTCTTCTTCTTCATGCTCTTCACTCTCGGGCTGGGCTCCGCGACGTCGATGATCGGCTGCGTCGTGACCGTCATCTGCGACGCGTTCACGTTCGTCCGCCCGTGGCAGGCGACGATCGGCGTTGGGATCGTCGGCTACCTCTTCGGCCTCATGTACATCTGCCCAGGTGGGATCCACATTCTCGACCTCGTTGACAACTTTGGAGTCACGTACGTCGTGTACGTCGCGGCCCTCACCGAAGTCCTCGTCATCGCGTACGTGTACGGATTCTGGAATTTCTGTGCCGACATCGAATTTATGCTCCGACGCCCCGTGCACATTTACTACAAATTCTGTTGGGCCGTCGGCATGCCGATTGTGCTCACAGCGATTCTCGTGTATTGGATCGTCACGTACGAGCCAACGCTCACGGACGAGTTGGGTTACCCGAACGCAGCCCGAATCTGCGCCTGGCTGCTGTATGGCCTCGCCATCTCGATGATTCCCGCCTTTGGTCTGCACGCCGTCTACAAAACGAAAGGAAACGGGCTGGTAGAAAAGTTCATGAACTCGATCCGGCCAAAGGCGAATTGGGGGCCGGCGGATCCGGCGACGAGAGCCGAGTGGCTCGAATTCAGGCGACAGCGACGTTAATTAGTCGATTAATTAGTTAATGAGCATTGCGTTACAGTAATTTTATTGACCAATTAATTCTGCTTGCTTAATTTTCGAATTCTCTGAAGTAAAATCGAACTTCGACACGGCTCGAACATTGGATTGCAAGACAATTGCAAAGAAAAGGCACCCGGGCCCATAGATCTAAGAAATCTGTGCTCGGACCTGCATTCATGATGCACGTTAATCCGATTGGATTCTTCCTATCAAAACAAATAAACGGATTCTTATCCACGTCGCAAACGGCACGAGCACGCACAGGGTAGCCATTTGCAATTTGAGCTTGACAAAGGCAAAGGTTACAGTGCAGTCGCAGTGCGGTATTCAAAGTTCTAAATTTCTTTTTTTCGCCGGAAATGCAGTTCAAGCTAAATATTCCACTTTCTTGTTCTATTCTGCCTTCTGACCTTCGCTACTGTCGAGAAATATGAGGTCTGTTGGCGTTAGTCAGTGTCTCGTAGTTTGTGTCCTCCTCCTGCAATTCCGCGCCCTGCTGGCCCACCCCGAGCGATCATCTGGCCATCTACGGGAACAAGGAAGAAGCCCTCTTCGTCGCACAGTAGGCCTCAAATATCTACGATCGTGCAACGGTCAAGGGCACTCGAGCACAATTGTAATGAAGTGGACGTTGGCTGGTGTGCATTACCGCATGGATAATAATTCAAGCGCAATTCAGATCCTGCACTCAATTTCGCCAGTATCAAAATCTTCACTCGGTGAAGAGCATCAAATGACAATCCAGATAATAACAACGATGGCCCACATTTATTTAGATGCTGGAGACGACACGAAAGCGATCAAGATTTACGACGAACTCCTTTCTATTCGCAGTCTAAAGAGTTTGCAGGCTCTCAGCGAGAAGGAGAGCAAGACAATCGCTCTGCGAAGGGCCGGCTGACTGGCGGAGGCAAAGGAGCTAACAAGAGAAGGTTTTACGGGAGCGAGGCGAAGCGTACGGGAAGCTTGACTGAAGGACGCTGAGTTCATTGGAGCAATTGGCAGTTTGAATTAAGATAAAGGAGAATTCAACGAGGTGCTTCAGGTTTGGCAGAAAGTGAAGGACGGATTCAATTCTTTTTCTTGGAGCAAGTCATCCGAAAGCAATTCAAATCGAGGGGAGCATCAATGCAGCTGTGGACCTTCAGCATGAGTCGGGTTCCGCCTGAAGTCTGTCACGATTGTTGCCAAAATTTGATACAAGCAATTTTCTACATATTTAATAAAGCGATTAATTGTGATATGTAATCACAAAGTCAGGGACTTTCTCAGCAATAAACACAATGACATTAAGGACCGTGGAGGATTCTGCAGTGAATAAAAGTCCAATCAGAAGCGAGATTGTTCCTTCTTGCCCAAAACGTAGTTCAATTGACCGCTCGCATCTTCAATCAAGCCTCTGACAAGGGGCTTACTTCAGCTGCGTATTAAACCCATAGTCACCATTTCAGTTTTCCTAATCTACTAGTCGCCCTGAATCGCATCAGAACGATTTTGGTCTGTAAAACTCATATTTAGATTAAATACACGAATTTTAAAATCTGTGCTTCTGCCGTTTGTTCACTGTACGTAGCTGTGGGCATTCGTCTAACAAACATAAATTGCGCGAATTTGTGGCGAAAAATCGACTCTATCGGCTGTTAAGTCATTGAATGCCACCACACATTCATACCGCATTATGCCAATCATTTCAATGGATGGTAACTTGTGTGGTCGCTTGCAAATGTGCTTCCAAGAGAAAGATGGCAATTTGGGCCCCGGATTGCAGAAGTGATCAAGAAAAACACACCACCGAATATATACGTGACGTATACAAAATCCGGAAAGATCGATAAGGGAATCATGAGGGAATGAGTTGAGGAATGCTTATATCCGCCAGAAACAGAAAACCTGTCCTGCTCCTGGATTCGTGATCGGCCAACAAGATAACATTCAGTCTGGTTTCAGAAAATTGGAAAAGACTACAGATCCCCCCACCCAAAAAACTACCATAATATGAAAAATATTCACTTATCTAGCTAGCTAGCTATTTGGTTTGAATAAAGTTAATGTGTCAGATATAAATGGCGAACAAACATCACTAGAAATGCGTCAATTTTCAAATTAGCGTATTTAATTGAAATATGAGTTTTACAGACCAAAATCGTTCTGATGCGATTCAGGGCGACTAGTAGATTAGGAAAACTGAGATGGTGACTATGGGTTCAATACGCAGCTGAAGTATACCCCTTGTGAGACGCGCGGACCGATGCAGATGTATTGACACGAAAGCCAATCACAATACTCAGGATGAGCAGCAGCATGCCGAAACCCAGTACAAACACGACGGAGAGGCCCATCTGGACGCGAGAAAGTGTGATGAAGGAGGTAGCCACAATCACCTTGAAGCAGTGAGTCATTAGCATTACAGGAACAATGAAGGAGCTGCCGGCGATCAGCAAGGTCATGAAAACCGTGAGCCTTTTGTAGGCTGCGATGGCTTCGGTGAAAGAGGTCCTGGCCAGTTTATTGCACAATTCCAAACTTGGTCCACTCCGCCAGAATGAGGAGACTTTTAATGTCGTACACGATGAAGACAACGATTCGCGCAGCACCTCGGGACAGGACGGGGCACCACGACGGCTTCGACAATTGGTCCCAGAACGCCAGGTCCATACGCATGCGGGATAATGTGTTTGAACGCTGCGGGCTCGCGAAGACGGATGAGGAGGGCAGCTATGGAGAGTAGGAGGCAGAAGGACTAGGCCGTCCAGATAAGGAACAGTAGCAGAAGCTACTGGACGTTTGTTTCCTGGATCCGAGATATTACTTGTCGAATCCAACTTTGCCACTTGAAAATGTTGCGATTACGAAGAAGACGAGACTGAGCGGCTGGTGGCCAGGCTTGGTCCGGCAGAGCGGTGGCCGGAACAAGTGAGCTGTTGAGTTGAAGCATTTCGTTGCAAAATTCGCATAATTCGTTGGTGTACACTTGCCATGCAAAACGAATGCCGCAGGGAAGCACCGCGTAGCTACATATGAGAAGAATCAAAACCTGCTGCATCTTGTCTAGCTCTGAGCCAACATGCCTCAAGTGATTGATTAGCGTTCCTGACCCGACCAGCGCACAGATCACGTCCGAGCAGTCCACCCATTTGCTCAAGCGAGACTTGGTCGAGGTCATCTTGGGCACCTCCTCGTCCCAGTCAGCCGGGATGCATTTCGTTGCCACGGCAAAGCGAGTCAACTGCTCGTTCGTTCGGATGAGCCGATCGGAGAGGAGCAGGCATGCAGTTGCTGAGAAGGAGCAGCCCAGTGCGTGACTGATAGCCTAAACTCAAGGAAGTTCTCCAGACGACCGTGCCTCATGAATTGGCAATGGACTTCGGCCAAGGGAAACTGGCTCAATTCAGTTCCATTCCGAAGAGTTTGGAGCATGAATGTTTCTGTAAGCAACTAAATTATTAAAAGTACTCACGTCGGCGACCAGGGCGAATTGCAAAAGGGCGGATTTCGTTCAGAACTTTTTAGTGCTGGAGTCGAACGAGGAAGAACTAGTTAATTTTATGGTTATAAATTTTTATTACTGCGGGAAACTGTAATTAACTTTTGGTATATTCTAGCTTTCAAGGTTTTGTAGGCTAGCTTTTGCGAATTGTGTGTCATCTCGCAGGGCCCCCAATTTATTGCCGTTCAGCTTCCGTCAATGCATTCGAAGCCTGCTGCACTCTCGCCTCATCATTTCTCACGTCTTGCTCAGCTACTGCAACGGCTTGATCAAACCTTGCCTGGTTGAATACTTTGGCGGCATCATTCGTGTAGTACGGAGTAGAATTAAAGCCAAGGAAGCGCGTCTTGTGTTTAGTTGGTACCATTTCAACGTCATGGAATGAGTCGCGATTCTGGTGAGTCGGCCACGAGCCGTGTCCAGTGACCTTCTTGCCTCCTCCAGGTGAACCCGCGCGTTGTGCACGGCCAGCGCTTTCGCTGCGGCACGTTCTGCAGCGAGATCTGCAGCGGTTTTCAGGTTGTTTGCGTTCAAGCCCCGGTAATGTGCGTGATGCTGTTCAATCTCCTGAGTTAGCAGTTGTAGAAACGACGGCGCGAATTCTTTATCGTCGATTGCTCGAGTTGCCTGAAATGCCGAGATGCTTGAATTCTTGAAGGAGTCATGACTCGATTCAAAGGAGGCATCGGGAAGGCCATCCGGGTTGTCACGGACCAGTTGGTCAATTCGGCTCTTGTAATGCTGGACGAACGTAGTTACATGTTCTCTGCCTTGATTTGCAATAGTTACTGCCAGGTTGTTTGCGTTCAACTCCTGGTAGTGTGCGTGAATCCTGTCAATCTCTTGCGTCAGCTGCTGAAGGAATGACTCCGGGAACTGCTTATCGCCGATTCCTCGTGCGGCCTCTAACGCTGAAACGCTTGAAGCCTTAAAGGATTGGTGGCTAGTTGTAAAAGAGGCTTCGGGTAGCCCTTTCGGGTGGTCACGAACCAGCTTGTCAATCGCGTTCTCGTAAAGCTGAGTATTGTCCTGCACGTTCTGTTTGGCTTGTTTCTCGAAAGTCGCTGCCAGATTGTTTCCGTTCAAGTTGCGGTAGCACGTGTGAAGGCTGTCAACCTCCTGAATCAGTTGCTCGAAGAAGGACGCTGCGAATTGGTGACCACCCAGCACTCGAGTTGCCTGAAATGCTTCGATGCTTGCCGCCTTGAAGGATTCGTGGCCAGATTCAAAAGTATCTTCGAGAATCCCTGGCGGGTTATCCCGAACCAGTTGATCAACCCTGTTCTCGTAAAGCCGGACGGACTTTTGCACGTTTTTGGTTCCTTGGATTTCAACGGCAGCTTCAAGCACGAACTTCACTTCCGGGATGTGATTTGGGTCGGTGCAAAGCTTCGCCAAGGCGGCCACGTAGTCCACCATTGTGTCGCCCGTCATTTCTTCGCCACCCGCGCGCTTGATGTTGGCTTGCACGGCAGCGGGTGAAAATAAGTCCTCAACAAATTCCGTGACCTGCTTCTTGAATCTCGTGTCCCAACTGGACGGCTCGCCGTTGCTGTCCTCTGCCAACTCCGTGCCTGAATTTGGAAGCGTTAATACGCTGATATCGTCGTAGCATGTACAGATTGTTTCCCGTGCTCGACGAGCTTCTCCGGACAGACCGTCCAGGTTGTCGAAGTGATGACGCTTAAGGTTCCATTTGCCACCTTCCTTATTCGTTGGACAAGTGCGGTCATCATTGTTGGAATGAAGTTTTCAGGTGGAATGGTGGAAGCAGAATGGTGGATTTTTATTCTAAAAGATTCCTTTTATACAAATTGTCCGGAGTACAGTCAGTATAGGAGTCAGTACAAGCTGGCTAGCTCGAGAGCCTGTGTATACAGAAGTCATAAGAACCTGTGTGTACAGAGATAATCTTAAGAACCTGTGCATACAGACATAATCTTTCTGCTACCGAAAAGCCTGAGTACACAATGGATAATATGATTTTTAAAGAAATCGAAAAAATTTATTAATTCTGAGAATGATATTAATTATCACAATCATGCAACCCAAATCCGTACTCCGCAACGTCTGCGTAGTCTCGAAGGAGCAAAATCAATTTCTGGAAGGCTCCCGAGTTGCTGTAAAGCGAGGCAAGTAATAGTAATTAGAGTGATTCGGTTTCCAAAAGTGAAGCTTAAGCTGCTGTTGAACTTGGTCATCGCCTTCGGACACAGATAGCCTTGCACACTCGAGGAACGTTTGCCAGAACTGAAACGTGTCGCTTCCCAGAGTACTTTTGACATTGAAGATGTTCAAAGAGTCCTTGCACATCCAAAAGCAGCACGACGACCTCACTGCCGTCGGGCTTCCGAATCGGAAAGACGTCAGACCAGATTTGGATCCCTGCAGTCACTCTTTTTGTACCGCCGCGCCAAATGAATGCTTTCGAGAGCGTCTGCTCGATCCAGTTGTCGGGATGCGCAGAACCAAATTGCAAATACTTTAGGAATTGATTGAGCATGAAGGATTTGCCGCTGCGCATCTTTCCGTTGATCGAGTAGATGGCCAGGGGCCGAGATCCAACTTTTGCCAAAATGTCACTCAATGTCTCGAGAACGATGTGGAAGGTGTTTCGCGGTGCAAGCTGCATTATGCTGACGGTGTTGGTGACTGCGGCTGGCCCCTTATCGATGATTTTATCTGCAAAGAGAAAGGGTTTAAAACCCGAACTTGAGGAGCTTGTGCGTCCCGAATACCGAAAATGTACCAGCAAGCTCATTTAGGCATTGTTGCCTGAGGATGTTAATTAAACCAAGAAGATAGCCCCTAGCCGCCTTCCAAATCTGTAGCGAGTCCAACACAGCTTGGGCACATGTTGTCCCGCCTGGAGCCAAAAGAGGTTTGATCCGGGCTATGTCAATCGGAGCCAAGTCAAGCCGATCCACTATTATGGGCCATCTGTCAATTCCGACCGACTCGCTCGTGATAAGGTCTCGTAATTGAACCGTCTCTGTAATTATCTATGCAGATATAGTTGAGTAGCATCAGGATAGGTTTGGGTGTAGGTTAATTGGGTGCACTTTAGTATAGTTACCCCGTCGAAATCGCCTGAAACCAGTGTTATTACACTAATTAGGATCTCCTGAGTCCGAATCTGCAAGAATTTTGTTAC
>WIXG01000567.1:0-38246 GCA_009869945.1 Mesaphorura yosii
CTTTGTGTGATACGTGTAATTCCAAAATATGATAAGGCAAATAGGGGTTAACATAAGATTATGCGCTCTAATGCGTTTAATGCAGGTTTTCGGCTCTGATAATCACCCTCATGTCCAATACAGGTGAAAAGCTTTATGGTTCTCTAGAGGACAGAGCTGAGAGTTACAACTGCATTCGGGTTCGCCAGAGAGACAAAATTCCACGATATGATGCAGGCCAGGCCAAACCGCATTCAGTCTGGAAAACGTTGCCAATTCTTGTGCCTCCGCTTGACGTGCATGAAAGTCACACCCGAGCACAGGACAAATCTTACGACGAGCTGACCAACGATCGGAAGTGAGGAAATGAGCCATGTAGAAGCTCAGATGCGAGTGTGGAACTTCCAGTTCCAGGGCTCGTACATTAACCCATGACTCCCAGTAGCAGAGAATTGTGCTAAGGAGTAGGTCGGGGACACCTTCATGCTCACGACAGATGGAAACAGGACACAGGGTCGCCTCAGCACGTCTTCCTCGCCGTACAAGCACCGTCCATCACGTACGATGAGCCGCCGGACCCCGGTGTGGGAAATTTCAAGCTTCCGAAGCACTCCGTCCAACTGGTACTCCAAATGCTGCAGATTCGGAAAGTTGAGTTCAAACGAAAATTTTTCAAGCATGGGCACACGGTCCTGTTCTTCTGTTCCATTTCGAAGAGTCAGACTCCGAAGTTCCTCAAGACATGGAAAAGTCAGCGGCGCTACCGTCAAGCCCAGAACCAGCGATTTCAATGTGGCAGCTTGTGATTTCAAAAATCGACCCAGCAGGGTGCCAAAGTCGTAGGAATTTGGTACGGGGACGTTTGGATGTAGTTTCAATTCACGCAGCTGAAGATGGTATCGGTTTCCCGTCAGTTGGCTCAGTCCGATCAGTGTGTACAAATCTCCTATGGTGATTGCACTGATTTCAAGGACCCGGAGTGAAGCACAAGTCTGCTGATTTCGAAGAGCAGCCAAACCCAACTCGAAGCTGCCATCGGTGTCCAAGGCCAATTCTTCGAGTCCAACAGCTTTTTGGATTATGCAAGCGAGTAGTTCTTGAAGTTCTGGAGCAAAGACCTCTCCATTTATGCAGAGCCTGCGAACACTGAGGTTAGGAATTTCACCAGTAACTGGGCGCTGCTGCTTTGTTGCTCCCCAGTGCAGTTCAGCTCGAAAATCAGCCTGAAGAACCAACTCTCGCTGAATCAAGTTCGGAGTCCATTCAAAGATCACACTTGCAAGCGTACCCAAATCTAGTTTGGGACTACTGGCTTAGTCTATTCTGAGTCGGTGCACGGATGGGCCCAGAGTAGTGAAAAACATCCGGCACAGGTTCAAATTCCGACCCGGTTCGAAACTCAAGTCAAGATTGTAGCTTGTGAATGGGACTCGAGTGCTGCTTCTCATGGTTTTGATGTATTGAGCCATTTTGCTATGAGGGCTGCATGTGCTTAGGCGTATTGGAGTGGCACTTCGTACAAGTACTGCAGTGAAATTGTTGTACCAGGTTCTGCACGTGCGCCGAAGTCGGCAGAGATCACCGGTTGTCAATAATCGTTCCACAAATTCTAGCACCTGCACAATAATGAATCAACACAACACAAGGCTTAATCAAATCAATACGTAAATACAAACAACCGAATTCCCGTACCAAAGGGATTCGCAGTGCCTTGGATCAGATTCAGGAAAATTTCCGTCGCCGTCACCATCACCGTTGGGCCCGCACTTGGACTTGGATTCACGTCGAAAATTGAAACAGCTGCCCATCCTCGAAACTCTTGTCTTTGTGAAGTTAGACTGACAATGGAATAATGGTCCGAGTGCTCTTGATCTCATTCCTGCTTGTTTGTATTACGATCATAAACATGAAGTAATTCGTTCGTATCACAGCATTATCGATTCGATTCGGACGGTGAGATCATTTTAAGACCATGCGCAACCTCACATGTATAAATATAAAAAGTATAAGGCATGTGGTTTTGCTAAACTCCGTTCCTTCTCCATTTTAGTACGAATAAAATCTGTAAGCTGTCTTTATTTAGCTTGACTTAACTCTCATGTGCTGTGCTGTACTCTTCTACTGAATATACATGATACAACACACGTAGCAATAAGGATTACTGCGAAACAACAAAGTAACTCAACTTGCGTAGGTGCGTACTTCCCCGGTAAGTCGGTGAATTCACCTAATGAACTACTGCGTAGGTACGAAGTATTTTCTAATGAACATTAAAATGTCGCCATACGTAGGTCACATGCGAAGCTACTGAGAGCAACGCAGTAGGTACGCCGGGGCTAAAAAGTTTCATTCACTTGATACACTTGTAGCCTCGTTGTTGCTACTTGAGGGTTACGCCAAATTCGAATCTGGTGTCTACAAAATGTTTGAAACAACAATTCCAAGTTTAATTTTTTTTCAAACTATTTATTTTCCTTCAACAGTACATATTCTCATACAACGATGCGAATTACATGTGTGCTTATGAGGAAAGATGCGTAGACTTTGACAATGAGGCAAAAATGCGTGAATTAAACTCCAAAATTAGAGCAGATTGCAAAAGAAAGCATCGAAAAACATTTTTACCACTGTTTAAACAATTACATTTTTGGAAATATAATGTAAATATGCAATGTGTGAACTCCAACTTACTGAAATTTAATAAATTTGTTTTCGATACGACGTTTCTTACTTTTTTGTAGCTTTTGATTCAATTGCAATGACAAGGAAACCTAGTATTGAGGCCTTGTTTTTACCCTTTCGGGTTATAATTTCTAACTTGTATGCGCGTGACCCCATCGAATCCACTTGTGGGTTCAGGCTGACCATTTTTGGTTAACTGCTCGTGTCCATCGTCCTCATTAACTGATACCAAAGTATTCTCACATCACACATGACCAACCATCAGAAAGCACCGCCCTGGAGAGATTTGATCAGCTGCAAGATTTCCGCCTGTTCTCTCGATACAAACCAATCACCACGGCTCATGGATAAATTTCAGGATTCGGTCGACCCGATTGGTGGAAAATGGAGTTGCGATGGGTTTAATCTTACCGACTTTTGCGCCTGATACGTTGAAATTTTCTTTCTTTTATTCAGCGCTGTTCTATCTCACGGATGGATCGCATTTACAGCGATCAATACTACTGTATTAATTAATTATGCAATGCTTCAAAACTCCGAACCACTTAGTATTCATCCACTTGCCTTTTGTCCCATACAATTGTATTGCACATAGTTCTAGCCTGGGTCCGGCTCAGTGCTGTGGCTCATCTCGCTTGTTGAATTTTTGACGTCTAGAACCCAATAATACCCGAGTCCAAATGGAAAAGTACAATTGTCAATTTTTTTTACATGTTAACAGTACAAAGTGGTAAACTTTCGGTTCTACAAAACATGAGCTGTGTTTGTTCAGTTTAGAGAAACGTACTCGTTCTCCTGCACTGTTCGACACTCACACACATGCATGAAAGAAAGTGTCAGGAGCATTTACAAAAAAAAATAATGCAGCAGAGCAGCAGCAACAGCAATGGCACAACACCTCTAGTGGTACGAAAACCTTTAGCACAGTTCCTTACTCGACTGGAGTCTTCAAACTCAAAATTCAACATGTCCCATCACAATCAAATCAACCTGAGTTTTGGTCATTCTGGTTTTGTCATTGAGCAGAGTTCTGATGATGTTCCAACCCCAATACAGCTGCCGTCGGGACCACCGCGCGACCACAACCTACCAGCAGCGGACGCTGACCCTGCCAAATGGGTCACCGCAAGCAACAAGACTCCCGGCATCGGGGCCGCAATGGATTCTCAAACTGAAAGCCTCTTCTTCATCGACGGCAAGAAACGAATTGACATGGTCCTCGTGTATGAAGACGATTTGGACTCTGTGAAAGTGGAAAGCCGGAAAAATTTCCTAAAGGGCCTGCTGGCAAAAGGATTGGAAATTGAAACGCAGGATCAGAATGCGGTGGGACCTGCAAAAACGGTAAATGAAGAACAGCATTACTTTGTATTAGAGCCGCTTCCAAGAAGAATGTACTTAAGTCACTCATTTCTGCTGATTTTACTTGTAGCCTAACCATGGAGAGAAGGTGCCACATTTTGTGAAGATTCATGCACCATGGGCGGTCGTCTCAAATTACGCTGAGATCATGAACATGAAGATGCCCGTCAAGGTAGAGTCAGAATAGTTATAAGTATATAAGCAAATCTCAGGCAAATTCTCAGGCTTAAGCTCAATAATCATTGAAGGCTGCTGAATATTGACCTTGGACGGACTTTTGCAAAAACGTACGTCGGTCGCATTCCACATTTCGGTCAGGAAGTCAACGCGTGAGATTTTTTTCTTAAAAGCAAAATTACTCGAGTCGCAAGTCCGAAGCCGTATGAATAAAACAATTTTCATCGTCTAAAGTGCATAAATACTACAGTAAGGATTTCAAAGGGATATCCCACTTTAAAGTTTCAGCAAGGCTTTCATATATTATTGATTGAGATGCCTTGTCCGAGTTTGTGACGCCCTTTTGCGATTTCTCTTTGCGGCGCAATTTCAGTTTTAGCAACTCGTAAAACTATCGTCACTTTTAGTAATGAAGTTGGATCGATTGGTTGGGGTCCATTTCACTTGTTGTGCACATGGACCTGAATAATTAAACCAGTACAAGATTTTCAGACGGTGGAACATCAATCAGCCTGAAAGCGAATTACAAATGTCAAAATACAATGCTATGCGACTAGTTGAGAATAGGCCAATTATTTTACTAATGTCTCGCTTTGGCCGACAATTTAATTCCTCTCGCTCGTCTGCTTAATTTCTTCGTTAAAGAACTCCAACACCACGAATAAATTAATTGACTGTATTAATTAATTGTAAAATTGTGCATGCTGTTAATTACAGGATCGACCCAAATCCCAGACCGGAAGCGCAATCTTGACCACAGCAGACAGCGCCGGCGGCAAAAGGAGCCTATGGCACAACCTCAGAAACTTGACGTACTTTGACTACAATCATGAGCGCGTGTCAGCAACTGAGCCTGCGTACTATAGAGCAAATTTCAGTCGGCAAAAGGAAGAATGGTAATATACATAAATTCTGAGCACGAGACTCCAAGCCGAAATTTATATTACTGATTTGATCCCAGCTTCATCATAAAAGACCGGGAGACATTTTTCAGTCCCGCACAACGGAGTCAGATTGTGTGGAAGATTCTGAGTCGGATTCGTCCAGATGATAAGAAGATTCAAGATTATCGAGACAAGATTGGAATAAAGCGGTTGTTGAGTGATGGGACGTTTGAGGCCGCCTACCCGTTGCACGAAGGGTCGTATGAACATGAAGAACCCGGTCAGCAGCCGAATGATCGAAGAGTAAATTGAAAAACTCTACTGTTAACTACCCGGCATTATTTCTTGGGATCCGAAGCCGAAGCATTAAATTTTGACTTTGATTCTGCAGCTTTTGTACACTGAATGGGCTCATGTCTCAAACTGGTACAAGAAGCAACCGCTCTGGCTTGTGCGCCGCTATTTCGGAGACAAGGTCGGCCTCTACTTTGCATGGCTTGGCTACTACACTGGAATGCTCGTCCCAGCCTCAGTCGTTGGAGTCTTATGCTTTCTTTTCGGCTTAGCCACCATTGGGACCGATTCGAATGCACCAAGTCGTGAGATTTGCGAGAAAGACATTGGAGGAAGCATCGTCATGTGTCCACTTTGTGGTCACTGTCAGGTTTGGAAACTGGACGATTCGTGCACTTTCTCCAAGCTCACGTACTTTTTCGACAATCCTGCCACCGTCTTCTTTGCTATATTCATGGCATTTTGGGGTAAGTGAAATCACCTTCGTGTGTAACGGAGAAATTTTTGGTATTTGAGTTCAGTTAAAATATGCAGCGACATCATTCCTCGAATTCTGGAAACGAAAACAAGCCGTAATTTCATGGGAGTGGGATCTACACAGCTACGAGGTGATTGAGGAACGGGAGCGAGAATTTGAGACGGCGGTAAAAAAGTCACGCTTGGATCCCGTGGTCCAAGAAGAGGTCGAGGAGTCTCTACTGACTGTTGGGAGCCGAGCTGTTCGTATGCTCGTCGTTAGTTCGATCGTGTTGCTGTTGCTTTGCATTTCTGGAGCAGTCATCATGGGAATCGCAATTTCTCAGCTCGTCATGAGGTCGGTCCTGTACACGACGACGGAAGGCAGTTATGAATTCTTGAAGGATAATGCGAAAATCATCAGTTCCGTCTCGGGCTCGGTTATTAATTTGATCATTGTCGTGTTGCTGCAAGAGCGAGTGTATCTCAAAGTCGCCATTTGGCTCACCAAGAGTGAATGTCCACGTACACAAACAGAGTACGAAGATAGTTTCACATTCAAAATGTTCCTCTTTCAATTCATCAATTATTACTCGTACCTCATCTACATAGCCTTCTTCAAGGTGAGAAGTAGTGTTGCAATTTGCAAAAGGCAATCAAAGGTGTTAAAAGCTAAACCACTTCTCTTACGTGTACCACCTTTCTTCAGGGTCGCTTCTTTCGACACCCCGGCGATGACTCAGACAACGTTTTCGAGAAAATCCGTGGTGACATGTGTGACCCAGCTGGCTGTCTCTCGGAACTCTTCATCCAACTCTCGACTGTCATGATTGGAAAACAATTTCTCAACAATTTTATGGAAGCATTCATGCCGTAAGTTGCCTCTCGCTGATGTCGTTAAGTGCAATATTTGTAAACGTGTTTATTGATGCATTTGTACAGAAAATTTAGCAACTGGTTCCGCACAGTCCGAAATACCAAGTCTACAATGGTCGAAGCCCTGCGTACTCATCATGCACCCGGATTTCTCACACGCTGGGAACATGACTATAAGTTGATTGAAGTTGACCAGCTTGCTCTCTTTGAAGAGTATCTCGAAATGGGTACAACACGAGAATACGAGTCACATTTTCATATTCTTACTGTGGCATTTGATATCAACGAGGTGTGTTTGCATACACTTGCAGTAATTCAGTACGGATTCGTCACGCTCTTCGTCGCCGCCTTTCCCCTTGCTCCTCTCTTCGCACTTTTGAATAATATTGTCGAAATTCGGGTCGACGCTTACAAATGGATCACGCAGATGAGGAGACCGGTCGCGGAACAAGTGGAAGACATTGGGGCGTGGTATGGGATTCTGCAGGGGATCACATACACGTCTGTCGTGACCAATGTGAGTTCATCCCTGCAGCATGGACCGTGAAATTTTCATTTACCACGTCTGAATTTTGCAGGCTTTCGTGATTGCGTACACCAGTGACGTTATTCCACGGCTCGTATACAAGTACACGACCGAAGGTGGCTCCCTAGAAGGATACATCGACTCATCCCTATCAGTCTACTCAACCGAGGGCTACAAGCTCGAGCAACGAACCATCAAAGGAGTCGAGTACTCTACTTGCAGATATCGAGGATATTACAACCATCATAACGATACGAACCCCACGCCGTCGGATCGATATTGGCACATCATGGCAGCAAGGTTGACTTTCGTTGCTGTGTTTGAGGTACATATCGGATTCCGGAACGTATATCACAGCTATGAATAATGCCTGCTGACTAAAATGCCTGATTCCCTGACTTGACAGCATTTGGTCTTTGCTCTAACGGGACTTATGGCATTCGCCATACCTGACGTTCCAAGTGAAATTGAGGCCCAGATTGAACGTGAGAAAGTGCTTGTGAACGAGACACTGCATGAGACTGACCTGGCAAGGCTCAGGCAACAGGCGAGGCATCAAGCGCTCACAACCATGGCGATGGTGACTGGTCCTCGAGAACGGCAGGTGGATGATGAACATGAACACAGATTGAGAATCAGAGTAGAAAACCAAAAGTTAAAAGACATTACTTAACCTCATTTGAGAATTTGTGACCTTATTTGCTGTACTTGTGATACGAAAAGCTAGGATGTAAAGTACATAAATATTTAATCATTACATTTTCTTACAGTAATTATTGTACTACGTTTTACCGTCACCCTCCGCCACATAACTCCACCCAACACTTCCCCCAATTCCTAATGCCGTAATAAATTATCTCAGCAATAAACACAAAGCAACAGCCTGGAAAGCAGAGTCCTCATGCCCAACACTCTAGCAGTAGGTCCTCATTGAGTGCCAGTGGGGTCCAACCTGGAGGCTGCAGCTCCTGGCTGTAGTATTGCACCTTTGTCTTTCGTACCAGGTTGTACCAATACACATGCCTGAGCTCATCGGGGATCCCAGACGCCACCAGTCTCGACATACTTCGTATCAGCTCACCAGACAGAAACCCGACCAAGTACCAAGTACTCTCTTTCATCTCAAAAACTACCAATTGCGCGTATACACTGTACACTGCGTATACATGTCATGACGGTAGTCGTTAATGATCTGAGTATTGCTGAGCACAAACTTAACGGCGTAGTCAGGGTACAGTTGTGCCGTTTGTCGTTTCGAGTAAATGAACCCACTCCTCTAGTTGCCATAAATGTGGGGTCACGATTATCCACACTGTACCAGAGATGCATGAGACCTGGACTTCAAAATAAAGATTCATTAAATGAACGCTCTCTTCGGCTAAAAGCCCTGAGCTCAGAGAAAGTCGTTAGTCAACAATGGCGGCATCCTCTTCTGCAACAATGTTAGGATGTTAGGTTCGTGGTCCGACTCTCCACAGCAAACCCGACAAATTCTAATTCCCAGTTGCCACCCCAATGGGTAGGTTTAAGCCCGCTATGTGCAAAATCAGCATCTCTACGTTGTTCAGGCTGGAATTTTGGTCACAGGGCTTTCATCCCATGATAGGTCAAGAAAAAACGTGCGCTGATGAAGAAGCCTAATCCCGACAAATTAAGAGCCTATGGGGATTCGAGAGAGGCGATGAGGGCTCTTTAACAGTTTACACCGTAGCAGTTGCGCAATTTCAGGATGTAAATTGTCATATGCGTTAGCTGGTATAAACTTTAATTCTGAAAATGGGGGCGCACATGAATTAATTGACTTTGGGGCCCATGAAAAGTACCGGCTCATAATTTCAAGTGGAGATCAACAAATTATGAGCAGTGTTTTGTGCTGCCGAAAGAAGACAAGGTGGAACTGTGTGATTATGCGGATGCAGTAAAAGTGATGTGTGAAACTCCATCGCAATACTAATACTCGATATATATTCTATGTACACGAATTTGATTAAAATTGATGAAGGATTGACACAGGCGCTCTGATTTGCCTTCAATCCCATCCATCATATCATCACAGCCACTGCACTGAATTAATTACACACGCTTGTGCGGATTCCGCTCAAGTAGAACAATGGACCATATTGGATTGCAGTGTCTAATGAATTATTTCACCTACACCCTTTGCTTCCTGCATTGTTCGCGGGGTGAACCTCGAAAATCCGAAGCACAACTCGTGTATCCTTTTGTCTTAGCGAAGATCAAGTGACGGGCCCCAACAGATCATTCCCGATTTGCAGACAGATATAAAACAGAATGGAGTAAAAGTGTTTTACGAGAGGAAACTCATCTTACAAGGAGACCGTTTCAGGTGTAGGCATGGAACCGAATACCAAATTGGCCTTTTCCATTTCCGTGGGTCCCACGGACAACATTTATCCATGAATTAGTCTGCAAGACTCCAGGTCGTGGCTTTTGCGGGTGTCGGTCGGTCTTCACGTAGAGCACGCGAGAACACAAACAGAAAGTCGAAACTAATAGACATTTTACTCGTATGTGAAGCCTAAAGCTCAAATTATATTGGAATTCACTGGAATTTATGGAACTAACTCAAAGAGCAAGCCCCAGCCAATCGAATGCAAGAGTGAAGCGCATTCGTACACGCACATGATGCAAAGTTTAGATGCCGATAAAAACCAACCGCACCACTCTTGCAGACAAAGTCGACCTAAAACGAGTTCTTGGGATCGAGTAGAATAGAACAATGTCAATTTAGTACCCGGGTCCATGCCTACACGTGAAACGGTTCCCTTGTTAGATGTTTTCTGATATGAACAAGGACAAGATGTTAGTTTCGGGCAATAAAAGAGTTGAGTTCTTGAGTAATAAATCTCAAGTCCTGAACTTTAACCGTTATTGAACTGTACATGTTTCATATTGCCTGGTTGGTACAAGCGAGAAAGCATCGACTTGAAGTCTACGCATTGGCTCTCACGAGTGCCGATTGGCTTCCGAAAATCGGTCCTGGACAAGCTGCAAAGGTGTGGAGCTGGAGGACCATTATGTGCTTAATCTTGTCAGTGTATTGCATCCTGAATGCAGTCACATGGAAGGTCTGGCACGAATTTGTGACAGCAACAACGAGCCCGTTGACTCAAAGCAAGTTACGAGCTCACAATGGAGATCCGACAAGCCTCTTCAGCACTTCAGTCAGAGGCTGGACCCACTATACTCGTAAATATGTGTGGTTTCATTATGACAGCATCGGTTCACTCCTTTGTGGTCGTGTCGCTGGTTTACATTGCATTCAATGCAATTTACATGGTCGCCTTTCCCGTAATGCTAGCCCTCTCATTCCTGAAACCATGTATGCTTGCATTTGCAGAGGGCATGTTGTGTAGGAAAGCGAGCAGGTTCGAGTTCTCGGCAGCCAACATTTCCAGGCAGGGACGGGAGTCGGATCGGGTTTTGGCATTGGCGCGTCTTCAACGTATTGTGGTGGCTTCTGGATCGTCGTTACGGTTAGAGCTTTATGACTGTAAGCACACGGCTCGTGTTTACCGAGCAATTAAGAACTAAAGCAATTACTCCTAATTACTAATTCACGTTCATTTTTAAGGTACTGGCAGCAATTGTGACTTACAACGTTAAATTCATTTCGTTCCAGTTCGCTACTCCTCAGCATACATAAAACGACACAACTTGTAATTTAAAGTTTTTGAAATGAAATTAACTTCAGTCTTCATGCAAAACTTGACCAACTCGTCGTGTCGTCACCTTCGTCCATCAATGATTAAATTCCAATTTGATTCCCGACTTGATTCATTCGACTGGACTAAACCAGTTCAATGGAATGTCTTGTCCTGTTATTGGCACATCGTATTGTAATGTGCTTATTGTCTTTATAACCTTACAACTCCAAGCGTCCAACGCCTCAGCACAGTACTCAGGCCACTCCTGGCCCAGACACTTCTAAGAAGATGCTTTCTCCTTCCTGCTATCGTGCATTGACCAACACTGCACGACTCACAAAAGCTTTGCGCCTGATTCCATACGAATGGGACGCATCAATATGTCAGTTCATCTTCAGACCTCTGACCCGGAAAGATAAGGTTTGGGACTTGGTTCTGTTTTGCTTGACCATGGCTCATTGCGCCTTCTCGTTCATACAATGTGGGAAGACACTTGTGGTCGGCGGCTCAGTAGCCACATTCATGGTCGAGTTGAGTTACGTGGTAGCATTCCCAGTTGGCCTGGTTGTACAGCTCGTATTCTTTGATAGACGAGACACGGTCATCTCAATGATGAACTGCTTCATCAGAGTTGATCAGAACTTGACACGAAAATACGAGGTGAAGCCAGACAAGAATCACGTGGGTATTATCATCACCTTGTTTCTTCGACTCTGTTGTGTACAAGCGTGTCTTGCGTCCTGTTTCTTCCTCATATCACCAAAAAGACATCTGTTTATGTTTCCCTACTTAGGACTAAGGGATGCGTGGGCTCTGGTATGGTTTCCCATTGAAATGTACCCATATGCAGCTTCCATGTTGCAAGCTGGCTTCATTATCAACTTTGCAATCGCATTGCTGTCATCAACACGGTACTGGCTTCGACAACTCAGGCCCACGGTAGACAACTCGGCAACAACACGAGACTCGCTGAGAGAACCAATTAACACTGTCCAAGTGTACCACATGGCTCAAATCATAATTCACTTGTACAATGACTGCTATTCAAGTCTATATGCATATCCAGCTGCTCATTTCCTTGCCACCTCGGCTATCACAATGGCGATGTTCGGCTCAATACATTTCTACGGTAAACTCTCATTGGCAGCTTATGGCATTTTTCCATTCATGGGTGTGATGGGCGCAGTATTCATCACCGTCTCGTTCCGCTTCGCACCAGGAATTACGGATGCTGCAGAAGAACTACGTAAAGATCTACAGTATAATCTGCAAATGCGTCCGCCATCATTGGAAAGGGAACACCGACGAAGAATCGTCAAATCATATCAGGATCCAACGGTAAAGTGTTGGTACTTTTTTACATACAAGTGGTCCACTATTCCAGCGACGTGGCAAATTGCTGCAGACTCTGCCTTCACACTTCTCATTGGTTTCAAATGATCAATTAATTCTTATAATACTTTCATTCATGTGATAATAAAACGTAGGTTCCGTTTGCTTAATAACAAGTTGAATTTATTTCCTATTGGTAACCAATTTTACAAGAACAAAAGACTAGATATTGTAAGTGATGATGGTGAGTCGTCAGGAGCCAGCACAAGATCCTATGCGGTCCAAGCGTATCCGGATCAGGCAGTGATCTCCACTGGACAGGTTACCGACCTGAAGGTCATGGTTGGGTTGTCGGCATTCTTGAACCAGCCAAAACGAAAGTTGCATCTAGACAATCAGTGATATGTGGTTTTGCTTTATAATGAGAACAATCTATTTCATCTGGTGTTTTGTTATATTGTGTTTACGTACCCAGCTTGAAGCTGAGCGGGCAATTGCGAGCATTTGTAGGCAGAGCTGATTCCACTATAACGCGAACCCAATCCGTCAGCAGGAGCTCCCCATTGTGAGTGGTAGCGGTTGAAGATGTCAACACGTGTGACGTACTGGGAAAACTCGCGCTCTGCCTAACGAAAGACGTCACCTATTGCCATCGCCTGGCCCTCAACCGAGATCTTTACATTAACTTTAACCCCAATTACTTTAACTGACAAGTTTAAGCCAAAACGTTATTGGGAAAAGCAAGTCCACTCAATCGTCCACTTGCCAAAACAAAAGAAAAACCCTCTCTAGACCGAGAGTCTTTCTACACCAAGACAGCAACAATGAAAATAATAGAAGCGGTGGAGCGGGTTTCCCTGCTCTTGACCAGCGATCAGCAGGCCGGGTACCCGGCCACAACTGTCCTGGCCTGTGCATCAACAAAGCACAAACTACTCCTTTTCTTACCAGGTGGTTTGAGCCGTAATAGAGGTTTGCCTCTATTTGCGGGTTGGTCCAGCCTGTTACCCGTTTCTGGGCTTGAAGTGCGGGTCAGCGGGTTATCCTGCTTCTTCCTTCACCTCTGGATGCCAGAGACGGAATGAGCTCTCGAGTCTGAGATGCTCTGCGTTTATACTCAGTGCGGACGGGATGGGTACCTTGCTCCATTCATTTAGGAGCAAAGCGCTCATCTCCGTGCAACGCATTGCTATGCCATTAACTGGAACGCCAATTCACTTTTTAGAAAAGGCCCATCTTATGCCCTATGAATTGGCTTTCAACCCACGACCTCGCACAGCGCGCATCAAATCAGTTTAAACCTTCAGCTGAAGAATTTGGCAGTTAAGTGTTTAGTTTTAGTTTATTTAATCAGTGACTCGTCACACACCACCGCCCAGAATTTGTAGGTCGAAGTGACTGGTCTGTACGAATAACAAGAAGTTCAGTTAAGAAATGCTCACCATCTGCATTTATAGCGGTACAAATGTCTTACACTCAGATCGATTCCCGTATTGGTCACTTGAACAACCATTTTCTGTCCGACAACTGGACCAGATGTGAAGGTCAATTCGCAGCATGCACAGCAAGTGTTGAGAGTGGAGAATTTTCTTGGTTTTATCGTTTACGTGGTGTTCCTGCGTGCAGGGGATGTTCATTACCATATTCGGTGGGTCGGAGAAGAAGCGTTGTATATTGACCTCAGTGCTGAATTTAATTTTAAACACCACTCTTTGTGCTAAAAACTGAAAAATAAAATATTGCCGCACTGCTTGCAATTACAATACAACGCCCGTTGTATTGTAATTGAACATTAGAACCAATTCATATTCGAGCCAGCTGATTTTCAATGATTACTACGTACCGCTTGTTGGAGTGCTTGGAACCGTCGTACCAGTTGGTGGAGTACAGCAATTCTGCGATTCTAACCGAATGTTTCTCAAAATTTGTCCTACTGTAAAAAAAAATAGAAGCACACTTCATCATTGAATCGGATCGAAATTGGCAGCACACCGCTAGCTTTCAGCACGTGGACATCTGCGCGATTTCATCAACAACAATACACTCAGCTGCTGGTTTATCATTATGAGATTTACTGCAGCTAAATATTATTGATTTTAATTATATGAAAAAAAGGAGACACTTTACATGTGTGAGATTTAAGAGATGCATGAAACTATTGAACGTCAGCATGTAGAAAATTATTAGCCAAGGAATAAGCCAACCACTACAGTGCGTTCATTTGAACCCAATGAGTAGAGTGAAAGCGTAGTCGGCTGCAATATGACAGGTGGTGGGGATGGTTGACCATTGATAAAAGAAAAAACTTCCACATGTAACCTTTGGGTCATTGAATGATTTCAATGTTCTCATGAGATGGGCCCTGGTGGAAGGAGGGTATTTGTGCAGGCTATCACGCAGATCTTTACGGAGTTCTTCTGCAGCGTTAATTATTCCAGGTCCCAAGCAGAATGATATACTAATGAATACGACCGCTAGGGCACCCAAGACCGGAAAAATTCCGTACGCTGCCAATGGAAGCTTGCCGAAGAAATGAATTGAGCCAAATATGGACATTGTCAGAGCAGTGATGGCGTACAAATGTCCCGATGGCAAAGCCACGCTCGAGAAACTGGCGTTGAGCAAATGTACATTAATTTGTGAGATGCGATACAAGAGCAATATGCTATCTGGCTCTCTCATGGTGACTCGTGTTGTTCTTGAGTTTTCTGTGCAGCTCCTGGGAAAGTTTGACACATAGTTAAAGAAAAATCATGAGAAACGGTAGTACAATTTGTACAAGAGTGTACCTGAGTTGTCGAAGCCAGTATCTCGTGGAGCTCAGCAATGCGACCCCAAAGTTGATCAAGTAAGCAGTTTTCATCCAGGCAGATGCGTACATGATCATTTCAATCGGACACCATAACACAGCCCAGGAGTCTCGCACTCCGAGCAGATGAAACATGAATATTTGCCTATTTGGTGACATTAAGAAGAAACAAGTTCCGAGAAATACTTGTGCATAGCAGAGGCGAAGGTACCAAATCGTGGCAATGCCGGCACGATTCTTGTCTGGTAACAACTCATATTTCCGTGTCCAGTTTTGTTCAACTCTGATGCAGCAATTGATTGCTGTTGTAAAAGTGTCTCCAGCCACAAATAACATAACTTGTAGACTTACGCCGATTGTGAAAGCAATCACGTACCCCAAATCTACCATGAAATTCGTCATTGAGCCGCCATGGAAGTATGCATTGAAGCATTGTACGAATGAGTATGTACAGTGTAGCGTAGGTATGCAAAGTACTGCGAGATCCCAAACCCTGTCCTTCCAGGTCAATGTTCTAATGATGAACTGACATATTGAAGGGTCCCATTCGTATGGAGTTAAGCGAAAAGCTCTTATGATTTTTGCCGTGCTCGTCAATGCCCGGTAACAGGATGGGGGAAGCATGTCTAACTATTAAGTGATTAGCCAGGTACAAAAGTCACTCAACAACTAATGACACTAATGACAGATCTTATAAATCGGAGAAAATATGAAATCGTGCGTAGGAGAATTAATTATTTGGTATCAGTTCGAGTTTCTCTTAATCGGAACAACACATCTTGAATGTCTTGAAGCATAATTGTCTCTTGTCTTATTAAAAAGCTGAACCTCACATTGAACATTTTCTATCCAATCACATCCATATTCTAGTATTTGTTAAGCGAAGCCAGTGAGAAAGCAAGGTCGAAGTGGTCCTTAATTAAAAACGTGTTAACAAAAACTATTCATAAATATTAGTAATTGGTTGACATTGCAATTGTCTGATTGCTGACTGAGATGTCACGCCCATCATAGGGATCTCACATGCAGCTACTAACAAGCTTGTTTATGTCTTACAAGTGCCATTTGTAGATTTCCATACAGCTCAATTGGGTATGTGAGCTATTCTGCTTATTGCCGAACAGACATTTGTACAAGAATTGCATGGAATGCAAATGTAGTCGGCAACGAATGGTGTTCCATTGGCATGCACGTGGGACATAAATAAATCCCGCTGGACTAAATCCATTACCCTCTGCAAAATCATTATCGAAAAATTCATTCTGGTCAAATTGGGAAAGTTGTCCAGTCGGAGTTGCATTGTTTTGTCGTGGCCAAATGAAATCAGATCCCCAGAAGAGTGTAAACATATGATTGATTCCTTGGTAACCATGGTTACATACTACACCGAATGTCCCGATTAAGGGAAGGTAATCTCCAACAGGCGGAAAATTATCGGTAGGTTGGCAATGTGGAGCCACCATCGTTTGAACTTCATTCTTGATTATAGCGCCATATCGCAGAAATTGGTCGTTTATATTCAACTGCCAGTATTTCGGTAGGAAATAGTCCAACTTGCTATGGTATGTGAGCACACGGTGGCCACGTACGCTGGAAACTGGGCCAATTGCTCTTAGGGCTGAATAGCGTTCGATGGGTTCGTAGTATGCACGTGACGTGAAGATGCTGAGAGTACTGTCACCGTAAAAAAAAGTGCACCGGCTGGGTAATGCTGAAAAGGTAGCAGCAGTGAGGTGCCAGCTCCCCATCCTTGACAATTGACAGATGGGCCAAGACTGTAAAAATGAGATACGATTGTGTGGAAATTCACGCATGCATTCGTGTATACACTTTTGTTTTCCTTTCCTTTCCATAATTGTAGGTTTTGACATGGCTTGCCTTCTCGCTTCAGATCTCAAATGAGGTGCGCACTCATCTTTCTTTTGCAACAATAACAAATGGGCACTTTCTTATAATTATGTTCATGTTGTAGCAGCTCATTACCGTGATCATGAGCATCATCATCTTCGCTGAGTCTTATTAACATGGTGATGGCCATGAAGTCACGGTTTCGTCGTGTGCACTAAATATAACAATCTCATATTCTGTAAAGCTCAAGCAGAAGCAAGCCGGTCAAGTTCACCGAGCTAAAGACGATTGTAACGAATTGTGGTAAATTGACCATCCGCAATTGGAATCCAGGATAAAGATTCGGTCAATTAAAAGGCAATTGATTCTTTTTATCAACTTCTACGTGGAGAAGAATGCTAAAAATTCAGATTACTGCTTGCTTGAGCACTGTCTTCAGTTTCTATTAAAGATTTACTGATATAATTTATGAGGGACTGTTTTAATTGAAATGTCTGCAATGCGAAAGTTTTGTCTATAAATTGATATGCAATCGAGCAAACACCGCCATAGGTACTTTTCTTTGCTCATACTTGTACCTCTAGTCTAAAAATGTCCTTGACAGAACAAAACGACAGTGTGTCTCAACCTGGCGACTCTGATTACCCACTCAAGACACAGGAAAGGTCCGCTGGCTCCATTGCCAAAATTCGAAAACGGTGCAGCAAATCCGCACCGTATGAAGACCCCGATTTCCCCGCGACTGATGAATCAATTCGTGGAAATTACGGTGATGGTTGGGAAGCGGATTCAAAATTCATCTGGCTACGTGCGCACGAGATTTGCGTGAAAGCACGAAACGTTAGCAAGTCCAAATTTGCCGTACGTCTGGCAGGCGAAGTGGGTAATTGTTCATTTAATGATTTACGTCAATGGTGTCATCGTGATTGCTGGCTGATCGCATCCATCGCATCTCTGACGACCAATCCGGGACAACTAAGCCTTGTCATACCGGAAGACAATGAGAACGGGTTCGAAGATGAGGCTTACTGCGGTGCATTTCATTTCCCGGTATTTAACATGGCTTCTGAGCTATATGTCACCATTGTGGAAGACAACAGGCTTCCATCCACTGCCGACAACTCAAGGCCAACATTTCTACAAGTACTCAACGATTCACTACAATATGCGGAGAAACATAACGAATTTTGGCCAGGATTGCTTGAGAAAGCATTTGCAAAGCATCATGGAAGTTATCGCGGACTAGAAGGGGGAGGTCTGCGGGAAAAGGCTTGATATGGCTCACTGGTGGTCTTGCAAATGTCATATTTCTTAGGTATCAACGCTCACCTGAGAAAAGCGAAGATTGGTCAAATAAATCAAGCGCTATCTGGCGGTAAAACAATTTATGTCAAATTCCATAGATGAAAGTGATCCAGCCGAGAAGAAATCTGAACCGCAAGGATTCGGGAATCTTGGGCTCATAAATAATCCTGGATATTCAATTCTGGGAGATGGTGAAGTGAACGACAAGAATGATCCGAGCAAAATTCGATATATGTTTCAGTTGAGAAATCCATATGGTGACACAGAATGAACGGGGCCATTCAGTGATCAGGATGAAGCAGGTTGGACTGTCGAGCGCTATTTACGCCCACGCAAGGAGGTGACGGGATCAACGGACATTGATGAGGGACATTTCTGGATCTGTTTTACGGATGTACTGAGGCTCTTTTATCAAATGGATTACAGCGTAGGTCCATTTTTGGGAACGCGGGCGCGAAGGTTTGTTCAATTCTATCTGAATGGCCAGTGGAGCTTCAAGGGGCTAAAATAGTACGGCAGGAGTCACGTAGGTGATCAAGCACTTACCCAAGATTACACACTTTTAAATTTACATGGACATTTATTTTCAAGAATATCATCATCTTTGCCCTGTATTTTCGTTTAGCATCAAACGTAATTAAGAGTTCCAAAAGTGTGACTCCGTATGCCCAAAAGTCTGACATTGTCGAAAACTTCATTTGTGCCGAAGATTCGATTACAATCTGTTTAGCCAGGAGACCGCCTTATGTAAAAATTATTTCAAACATTCCAAATTAAATTATTCCCCATCCTGTTCAGGTCGTTGGTTTAGCCTTCAGTCCCAACGACCTTCTGTTTAAATTGGGTTAAAAGGACAGGACTTAATCACAAACTAGTATTACAATCTCAGGTTCACCATTCTCTTTTCGAGATGAACCAAAGACAGGAGCCTTAGCGCGTTAGACATAAAAATCGACGCGACTTAAAATAAGCGCGCAAAATAAACGCTCAAGGCGCGTAGACACATTGATTGAAGTTGTAGCATGAAGATCTGTATGAAGACGCTAGTAATAGACATCGAACCAGCTGAGCTGGTTCAGCGGAAACAGATTATTTTAACCCGCTACGTCTAGGATTAGAATCTTAGTTCTCTGTCAACCTTTCAATATCACACTTTAGTCTGCATAATAAAGCATGTGTGTATCCTGTCTTCTTCAATTGCTTCTGTCGTCTTTAATCATATTAGCCGTCATTTCTATCATCTACCTAAATCTGGCACAAAAGGCAACAAAGTCAACGAACCAATTAAGTTCAACTAAGCGGCGAGTGCATCAGAGCGAGCGGGAGGGGGGCTCAAGCGTGACCCTGGCGGAGTGATGTTCGAGTGTGGCCTCTGCAAGAAACGGCTCAAGACAAAAGTTGGGCTTCGCTTGCGCGTTCGCAGGCACGTCGAAAAGAATTCCCACCCCTATTTGTATTATGAAAAGCCGTTTGTGACTTCGATAGAACTCGTCATGCACTCCAGGAAGCACGGCAGCGAGAAACCATACCGCTGCCCCTACCCGGGCTGCGGCGGAGGCTTTAGCGCCAAGTCGAATTTAGACCTTCATGAGAGGCGACACCGAGGAGAAAAACGGCACACATGCGCCTTCATCAGCAAGATTTTTCGAGAAGTCGGAAATGGTGAAGCACTCACGAATGCCTACCGGCGAGATGCCGTTTCCGTGCCCGACTTACAGCCGCTGCATTGCGACGCCTGGCGGCTTGCACAGACATCAGGCTCGGTGCCGGGGATGAATTTAATCTTAATTTAATAAGTAACATTGTAATCTTTTAAATTATTGGCCTATACTCGGTAGCAATAAAAAGTTTGCTAATAGGCGCCATTTTCTATGAAATGTCCAGTCCTAATTTTAAAATACAATCTAGTTAGCAATAAAAAATCCCGCACACGATGATCAGGAGAAGAAGGATGCATGTCACGATGATGGTCAGGATGACGGCCCAGGCCGCGGCGGAAGTGAGCGGCTCGGAGCTATAGTCACCTGGAACTTGAGACAGGGCATACAATTCTTCAAAATTTCATCAGGCAATGAGGGAGGTAGCAGAAGTCACAATGGCGAAGTACCTGGCAACTCTTCGTTGCTCTCCATGCCCAGCACCCGCACCGTGAGATTCATGCCTTCCGGCATCCGCTCGGGGAACCTCGAATTAATGTTTGGAATGAACAAGTAAAGCACGTCACCAGGTCGGATTTTTTCACGGGCCGGAACAGTCTACAAGACACATGACAAAAGGATTATCCAAGCATTATTCCTTGACTGCATTGAATCACTCACGATTTGTCCATCCGACCGTGTCGGCTGAAACTGGAAAAATGTGATAATCTTCGTCGTTGAGACCGTCGTGGTCTTATTTGTGCACTGAGAGCTGGCAAGCGAGAATGAGATTGCTGGAGGAGGAGGAAGGAGCTCCGTCGTGAAATCCAGCTCCATGACCTGCACCGTGAAGACCACTTCCGTGTCCCCCAGCGAATTAGACGCCACGCAAACGTACTCGCCATTGTCCTCTGCCTTCACGCGCGGGAAAAGAAGGACGAGCTCGTCCGAGTCCGTCTCTGACTGCACGGCGAGCGAAGAGTCGACTTCCTGTGACAAATCAAAGTGTTTAATTAAATTAATTAAACTAAGTTCGAGTTTACTTTTCCGTTCCGCATCCATTTCAGTGTTGGTTTCGGAATCCCAAAAGCCTTGCAGCGCAGAACGCGGTTGACGGAGCCCTGCTCGAAGACAAAGTGCGTCACATTGGCAATGACGTCTGGCGCCGAAGAATCTAGCAATTGTGAACCAATTAAGCGACTGCGCCTGCGGCGGGAAATTCAAATATCGAGATATGAGCGTTTGTAAACTTACGAGCTGCCTTGAGCGGTTTGTACGACGTGTGCCACTGCCCAGAATTCCAGAGCGAAGCCCCGCACGAGATTCCGATGACGTCCTCCGTCATGTGCAGGTCCATCGTTTCCTTCACGGGCTCTGAGGTCAAAAGTAAAATGAAAGTAGTTAAATTGGGACCTTATGTGTCCTTTTTTGTGGGCCCTACCAAAAAACTGAAGCTGGGTCTCATTTTTGAAGTGCACCGACCAAAAGATGGGCTTGACGCTATGGTATTTGGCTAGATGGCAGGTCATCTCGTAGGTTTCCTTGGCAAAGTAGTGCTTCGTATCCTTGTTCGAGGGTCCGACGAGCACGAGCGCGTTTTTGTTCCTGGCTTCGTCGAGAGTGCGATCTGCCCAGAACGGGAAGAGAAAAATTAGGCGCATGGGGAAACCGAGCGATGCAGTCTTACAGATTTGGTAATCCGCGCCAAAAAAGTACTCGAGCGTCTCCTTGTCGGAGCATTTCAGGAGCCCGCTCCTGTACACCGAATTGATTTCGTAGAAGCCCGTGTCCGTCGTGGCACCCGTCTTCCGGTTCTCACAAGTGACGTCCGGCTCGAGGCATCCGTGCGTGTAGCGCGTAGTCGTCGGGTTTTTGCTCCGAACGTTAACGAGCCCAAAAACCTTCGCCGGGAGCCGCTTCGGGACTTTGCACTGCGCAACGTGGTCGTCGTCCTTCATTCGGAAGGCGATGGTGCCCTCCACGTTTGTCTCCGCCTTCGGCTCAGGCTCCGTGTAGTCCTCCGGCGCCACGACGGTTACCTTCATCTCGTCGTTCTCCTCGCCGAGCTGCGTCATACAACGGTACTGCCCGACGGGGATCCGATCAGTGTCCCATTTCACGGTGAAACCGATGCGAGGGTCAAACTTGACGAGGTCGTCAAAAGTTCCGTCGGTCAGCTCCTCGAAATCCTTGGTGAGAGCAAGAAATCCTTGTAAAATGCTAAGAATTAGGTGAATGAAGCTCACATGTACTGACGACTGACCGGACTAAAAAGCTGTACTGTCGAATTCCACTTTTGCGTGCGGCAGGGCAGAATAACGTACTCCTTCGACGAGTCGAAGGACGCCAGTGCAATTTCGTCATCCTTCTCGCTGAGAAAGAGCGGGAAGTTTTCTGAAATACCCAAAATTAAAGCCAGGGCAATTAAAGTACGAACCAATCAAGCAATGCATAATGTATTCAATTACTTTCGATGAAGACTGACACCTGTGTCCGCTTAGATCCCATCCCCGCCAGCCCCTTAAACACGTAATTTCCCGCCCATTGAATGTGTGTGCCGTGGAGGAATACCGTCACGTAGTAAGTCACGTTGAGGGAGTCGAGGTTGAAATTCTTCTCGCCCGGGCCCGACTCGGGCTGCTGAGCCTCGATCTTCTTGTAGTAGGATAGGTCAAAGTGGTGGGCGGGGAGGACCGAGTCGTACTTCAGGTCGATCGGGTACGGCGCATGGCACTCGAGCGAAATCTCGCCGCCATGCCGCAGGTGGATGGAGTTTGAGTACTGCGGCGCCAGGCACTCGAAGCTCGACGGCTCCTCGTCGTCCATCAGGCGCAGAATGTCGATGATCTCGCACCTAGGCGATTCCTCCTCATTCTGTATGCAGGAGGCGTCGACGTAGACAAGGCCCAGTGGCACCAGCAAAGCACAGCACAATGAAAGTGAGAAATGCATTGTTAACAGGGCACCGGTCAGGTGTAATAAAGAAACTGCGGGATCTGGCGGCTCACCGGAGCGAAAACTGAAGAGTGTTGGCTGGTTTTTGGCTTACACGAGTTTCCTCTTTCGTCTTCGTTGCATTTTGGAGCTAATTAGTCGTCAGACTTAATTAACAAGGAACACTTGGGACTAATTAAGACTAAACATGCTGCAGGAAAATGAATTGTGTTGATTCTGTTCCTCACTCGCGTGTTGTCTCAATTTGAGTTTGCGGTTACCGCGTTCGAGCACTGATAAGCGTGCGGACCGACGTCGTCCGCGTGAAAATGCACAAGCAACATCCCTACGTATCTTTATTAATTGGCCAATTTACTTAATTACAGCCGTCGTCAAAGGGAATACGTGAAGCACACAAACACAAACAGAAATACAATCGCATTACTGAGTTTTGAGCGCGATGTTTTTGACAAACATCGTACGCTTATTCGAATCTTTAATTTCGCGCGCGTTGCCCTCCTCCTCGATAATTGACTTCGAGTAGGACCCGGACGACCTGCATCGCGTCCTTCGTCTGGCCCAGCGCTTCTCCGACGTCCTTGAATTTGTCGCTGATGACGAGGACGAGATGCATTTCCATCGGGAATCTGCGAAAAAGAGTGCAAATTATTCAACTGCAGTTAGGCAGTCTCTCCTTTCGGGCCTTACTTTTGCCGTCGATGTAATGCTCGGAGCCCTCCGAGCGGTCCTTCGACCAGTGAAAATGGGAACCTGGGCCCGAAAAAGTGCTCCGCAATGATTTTTGGTGCTCATCTAAGCGTTGAATCAATCGAGCTTATCTCATTTCCTTCAATCGGCTCTACAAATTGTTTCAAACCAACTTGACAACGAACTGCATCTCTCACAAGACCCACAAGATACCATCGACCTTCACGAGCACAGTACGATAGCCATGTTCAAGTGCGTCCAGGGCAGTGAATCCTACGCAGATATCGTATGCAAGTCCACAGACGAACACGTCTGTGATACCCTTTGTTTGAAGCTGCAACTGTGTTAAGCCCAACTTGTCATTAACCGAGAAGGCAGAGTACGAGTCTATATCTGGATCCACTCCTTTTTGGATAATTATGCTACCAGCTGGGACTAGGAGCTCCTCACATAACTCAGCGCCTTCTGAACCTGGTACACAGTGAGCGGGCCAGAGAATCCGCAAGAAGCGGAGTCCACCAGGTATGCGTAGTCATTCTTAATCGCTTTATCACTACACTGTGCCGTATAGCACGGCATGACCTTGCCCGAACCTGAAGGCCGGGTTGGCGGTCTTCAGAATCACTGTCCAAGTGAAAAACTGGGACATTTTAATTTTCTGTGTCTTCAGTCCATGTTTCGTGTTGAACTTGACTCGATAAACTGTATCTGCGTAGTATTATTACTGAGCAATAATTTGACGAATTCAAGAGCAGTATTCTATCAGCATAAATAATATCGTAATCAGAACAAATTGCGTACATTTGAAATTATGAATACTAAATGCATAACCGTACATGCTCTTTTCCATGTGATGACAGTGATCAGATTTTGTACATGAATATGATATAATGAGCTGATAAACATGGTCGGGCAGTTGTAAATATTTTGGTGCGTTGGTTGTTCCATGTTCCATTCCATTTCTATTGCGCATGCATCTGGTCTGCTGGATAACACAACAACTTGTCTAGTTTTACAAACTAACCAAAGCCTCGGCAAATGCGAAATTTGTGGATGGGGTTTCGCGAGGCAGGATTCCCTTGGCAGACACTCCATCCTGCACAACAAAGGGAAGAAGGCGAAGGAAGGTGCTCCAGCTGCGGCACTGTTCTGTGTTGTCGGGAATCGCTCCGCGAGCACTCAAAGAGTCATCAGGCAGACCACAGGAAGTTCGAATGCACTTACTGCAAGAAGCTCTTCCTCAGCAACACAAACGTGTACTCGCACCTACGGACCCACACGGGCGAGAAACCTTTCAAGTGTACGCATTGCCCCTTCGAATGCAGACAATCGAGTAACCTGAACGCATATCTACGTCGGCTTCACATGGAAAATAAGTCGGTTGAATGAGGACACAAGCTGTCTAGCTCTGGAAGCACTGCCCTTGGTTGTAATTTTGGTTGAACATACTAAATTAAAGAATTCAGCACAATTTATTGCCTTTATCCTGCTACAAAGCTACAATTCTGTTTTCGCATTTGTGCCTGCATTTCTACTGTCTAAATATTGCTTCACCTGCTCGTCGTAGTTCACAAAGTACTCCTCCAGCAGCTGTCGCCATAGCGCATGGCGCTCTGCGTGGTAGCCTTCGATGACCCTCGAAGTCCAGTCCAGTTCGAACCAAGGCACGTCCGCCCCCTTCTTCACTGGTTTCCAGTCCCCATCGTTCCAGGAGCTTCGTTCGCGCCCACGCCCAGGCTGCCCGTGCTCAGCAAAGTCCGCCCAGAGCCTCACAAACTGCTTCGAGATCTGCTCCGAACGCGACTCCGGCGTGAATCCTTGCTTCGACCCGAAGCGCTGGCTTTTGAAGAGGTACTGCAGTTCGTCGGCGTGCGAGACGACGATTCGTCCACTTCCTTCCTGCATAAGCGACGCTACGAGCGTGTGCTCACCCTTGAAGCTGAAGAGGTACGCGTACACGGCCTCGTGCCCCGCCTCCGCCAGCACCCGAGCCGTCTGCTCGATGCCGACGTTGAAGCTCCGGTCCGAACTCAGGTCGACGATGCTCTGACTCGTGGCGGCGTCCGTCGAACCAATCTGCCGGTCTCCAAAGTAAAACTCCCGCACTTTGGCGCACACGACGTCCCCGTCTCGCTCCGGGTCTCGAAGGTAATTCGTGAAATAATACAAATCGGGAGCCACGACGTTAAACTCCTCCTGCAGACCCCGCAACAGCTTCCCATTCTTCAGGATGACTTCGGAATAGACGTAGAAGCCCTCGTCCTCGTTGATCCCGACGATGTACGGCACGCGCAGGAACTGGCCGGTCCGCATGAGGACGTCGGGGTGCTCGGACAAGTAGGCAGCGGCGCTTTTGGGCTCGATCACTGGCGCGAAGGGGAGCGAGAGCCCCGGGAACCACTTTTGGGTCCTGTTCTGGGCGTCGAGAAGCTCCTGCCAGGGTTTGGCGCGGAAGCAGGAGATTACCGCCTCGGAGGATGTCCCGCCGCCATCGTCTTCGCCGTCGCAGCCAGTCAGCGTGGCCAGTTTTTCCAGGTGTAGGCGGGCCGATTTTGGGTGTTGAATCCCCCACGGCGAGTGTGCGGTCCCGCTCTGAGAGATGGCGCGACTGAACAGACCTTTGTTCCCCGGGTAAAGCATGTGCAGATTCACGGCGACTCCCCCGGCGCTCTCGCCGAACAGCGTGACCCTCGCCGTGTCGCCCCCGAACGCCGCAATGTTGTCATGGACCCACCGCAGGGCGAGCGCCTGATCGTAGAGCCCCATGTTGCCTGGTACGACTCCGTCGTCGCCCGTGCTGAGGAAACCGAGCGCCCCCAGCCGGTAATTCAGCGTGACGAGAATAACAGACTCGTCCATGAAGAACTCCGGGCCGTGGCTCTCGCTTTCACCGTCGGCGAAGGCGCCGCCGTGAATGTAGACGAGAACCGGAAGCCCCTTGCCGGGGTCCACGTCGGGGACGAACACGTTGAGGAAGAGGCAGTCTTCGCTCCCTTCGTAGCGGCGGAGGAAACGGCTCCATCGGGCGCAAGAGGAGCCGTACGCGCCCGCGTCGACGACAGTCACGTTGGCGCCTTCGTCGGGCGATTGCTCCAGCGGCTCTGGCCGTTCGAAGCGTTTCGGGGGCTGCGCGTAACGCACGCCGTAAAAAGCGTAGAAGGTGCGTTCCTGCCGGGAGGGACGAAGCGTGCCCCGTAGTAGCACGTTGCTGGGGCGGCGCAGCGGCACGAGGGCCATGCCCTTGCGAATCGTGATCCGGGCATCCACCGCCGACGGCATCAGCACGAGCGCGGTCAGAAACAGCGCCAAGCTGAGGAACACAGGGCTGGACAGCATTTTGCAGTGTAAAATTCAAACTGCGTGAGCGAACGCGAATGCGGGAATAAAGCGCAATGGGCGAATTCATCGTGCTGCGTTGCATAACGCGGAATTAAACGTAGTAAGCAACAACAGTCGTGGTGATAAGCGATAAGCCGTACTAAATTCCAAAGGTGCAAAGAGAGAGAGACAAATGAGGCTTATGAGCCAAGGGTTTTATTGAGCAGCTGAACTCAAGTAATTTACTGCCAGCCAGCTCATCGCTCATGTCTATTTTGAGTTTCTGGCGTCATCGCGTCACGGCCGTCGTCGAACCACAAAACAAAAGTTCCTTTCTGCAGCAGAGCAGACAGAACAGACGTGGACAGTGAACAGGTCATAAATTGCTAGATTCAAGCAGTAAACCTGGTTACACAGTACGGCCACCGATCGACCGGCGAGGGGAAATTTTCAAGGTCTTCTACCCTCTGCTCTGCGTTCTTATGCGGGCGCATAAAGATACATGGAGTCGCCTCAGTTCGATTCAGAGCCTCTCCAAGCCAAGCCAAGTCAAGACGTGTGACATCGGCTACCTCCTCCGTCTTGGTTTCCGGGTCTTCGCCATCGAGGAGCTGGACGCCGAGAACGGTTTCGGCCTGCGCCTGCAGCAAGGCGCGCACGCGGGTGACGCCGAGTCGGTGTGCAGTACGGCGGACGGGAGGCTCACCATTTACAACGGCGACATGCTTGAGTGCCCCATCCAAATGCGGGAACCGTTCGACTGCGTTTGGGACCAGGCCGTCGAGTATGGCGTGAGGTCCAAGTACGTGCGAGGAAACCCGGTTTTCTCTCTTAGACCGCATGCAATTTCGTGAGAACCGCGCAAAGTACGTCATGACGCAATCCGAAAATTCGTCCGAAATGCCAAAATGCGACTCACGCAAAATAAAATGACGATTCCGTGCAATCCGATTCCGTGCGTGAGAGATTTTGTCTCCACGACCCACGAGAAAAGCCCAAGGACCAAATTTTGGTCACGCGAGTGTAGACAAAGCTTCCTTTTTACTCTTCCAATGCAATCCTTGAGTTTGAAAATCGGTCCACTGACTCAGGATTCGTTTTACTACATTTTACTTTCTATTTGACCTCACCTGTCAGTTCAGTTGTTCTCTGATTGCGCTTTGACGGCGCTTGGACAGATTTTGATCCCCAAAACTTCTGCAGCCAAAAAAATTCTACGTTTCGTCATTGTGTTGCTGAATGGTTTCTGGCGCATGCATGCAGCATGTGGTTTGGTAGCCGTTCATTCGCTGAATTACACACTCCACATCACGTTCAAATTGTTCTACATAGTTTTCCTCAAAACATACTTTCGCTTGTGATGATTCTTGGGCTCGCAGCATCACTGCGTGATCTGTTCAGTCTCTTTAATCAACTGCTACGTATTTACAGCCGGTTGGACAATCAGTCACAGTTTGGAAACTATTATCTGTACAGACAATATTTCTGTGCTACAGTCTCGATCAGTGCAAGCATTGCATGCCTCCTGTATTTGTCAGATGTGCAGAATTGAATTGTAATTAAATCAAAATTTACGATTTTAATTTTAAACGTTTGAAACGAATTTTTTTTGCATTTTATGGATCCTTAAAGTAATTCACAGTCAAAGCAAGCAAATTCTGTGTACGGTTCGTTGGACATTTCTTCAAACACTTCATCATTTTGGTTTGGAAAGCTTGTATGACAGACGAATGAGTCCAAGGGACTTGGACTTGGATGAAGTGCCTGGCTAGCTCCAGCTCTCCACCGTCCTGCCCGCTTTCTTTCCCCAGGGGGTTGCCTCCATGCAAGATGTGGTATAAAATTGATCCAAGTGACCAAACGTCCGCAGGGCGTCCAATTATCGGTGTTTCATTCAGAATCACTTCCGGAGCCATAAAACCCGGTGTCCCTCCATACGGAAATGGATCTTCGCTCTTCGCATTGACCTGAATCTCATCCACAGTATGTGCTGTCCCAAAATCAATCAATTTAATGATCACGTTCTTTCCATCTTTGCCCAATCTCGATACGACGAAGTTTGTCGGCTTCAGGTCGAAGTGCACCACGCCTTGTTTATGGATCCAGTTCACAGCTCGCAACATTTTATTCCAAATCGTCTGCAGGTCACGAAATGTAAAATTTGTGTTCCTGATATGTGTTAACAAGTCAAACACACCAGCTTCCATCACAATTCGCCCCACGCGTGCCTCCTCGTCGATGACACTCCCAATAAACCGAACCACATACTTTTCGTCTGTCCAAAACCACCATTGCCGACCCTGGAGCGCTTTCAGGATACTCACCTCCTTCTCGAAGGAGGCCCGGCTAGCTTCGGCGCGCGCCCGAGCTCGTGCTAGCCCAGCAGCTTGCATTGCACGTGCAAATTCCCCCAATCTGAATCGAAATACAGCCCCTTCGTCATTCTCGTCAACTTCTTCGGCGTTTTCGGGTGCTCCGGCTGCCAAATTAAGTAATGGAGCGAGCCCGTCATCTTCATCTTGTTGAATTGCATCAAACGATACATCTTTTATCACAACTCGTGGCGCGTCCTGTAGCTCATGAAGCCAGAACAGAATTTTGTGGAGCGGGAGCGGGGCTCGTGCAAGTATAATATCACCAAAGGCTCCTCTGTTCCCAAATCTGCGGTTAAGTACTGCGTAGGACACACCAGCCACTGTGAGATGAGTTTGAGTTTGTGCTGCCACTTTAATGTGATCGAACACCGCCCTGACTCGACGGTAATACATCTCCAGTAGCGCAACCACCAAAAATCCATGCACCCAGATCTGGATCACGAACAGGGTCGTGTAGGGAGTCTTGAACACTGGAAACAGCAGCCACCATTGCCACGTACGGCCCGAATCATTGTTCAGCGCCGCACGCACGTAGAATTTGGTGGAATCAGTGTACTTATCGAGAGCCTCTGCTTCCAATGTCGAGATAAACACCAGCGTCTGAAGGTAGTTGAATTTTTCTTTGATACGCCAACTAAGTCGTGCCCGTGCGAGCGAGGAGGTCAGTGGTGACTCCTGGGCGAAGACGATACCATACTGATCAGCGAGGTCCACATGCTCCAGGATGGTTCGAAGTGTACACTGTGAGGAACGTGGTGGAGGACCCCGAGCTGAGATAAGGATCGCATGCGTGTCACGGTAACCTGGTCCAATGCCATCTGGTGTACATGCTCGTTTCTGATTTGTATCCGCTAGGTGTCCCCAGCCTTGGCGTTCGTACTCAGCCTTCTTTGCCCACTGATACTTGTAGCCCGTCTGGAAACTCATGTAGTCTGTGAACCGGAAGCTGGCCAACACTTTTGAAGATGAGGCGTCTGCAATTATGACGTGGATATGGTCGCATTCTGGGGGCCCTCCTGACATGCACAAGGCTACCAGGCAAAATGCTCCGACGGCGTAACACGGTCGACGATTCTTTGCTGGGTTGACAAATGAGATGAATAGTGTTAGGGTGAGTGATTGGAGGATAGCGGAGAGGAAGGCCGTGGCCACCGCTCTTGTTTCTGCGTTGTATGACATTGCTGATGCAACCTGATGACTGATTCACTGCAGTCCTTGACTCTGAGCGTATTTATTAGCATGCTAATGAATGGAGTTTATGAAAGCCTAATCTTATCTTATCAGTCTTGAATCTCATGAGTACCTTCATTTGGAAAATGAGTGAAATCATCCTGATTTTCCCTTTTAAATCTCTTTGCTTATCTAGAGTATCAATTACATGTTACGAAAACGAAAAATTGAAATACTGCGAGAGAATTTTTATTGTTTTAATCTTGGGTTCCTGGTCAGAATCTGCCAACCAGAAAGTTTACTAATCCAGTATAAATTACACACTTCCATTACTCTGTGTCCACTCTGCATGAAGTGTATGATGAGATGCAGAGTTGACCAAACTGATTTCAGTTTAACTGAAATATTCTCAAACTGGTCAAAATGAAAATAGAAACTACTTTCAGTTTCCAGTTTGAGTTTTGTTAAACATTTTTCAGTTCCATTTTCAGGAACGGAGCTAAGCTCAAAGCAGCTTCATTTTTCCTTTGGTAAGAACAGAAGCAGACGGCGGTACCTGCTAAAAAACCAAAGGTCTGCATTCGCCCCCCTACCCCTAAACATGTCAGCCATGATTTCTCAAAGACTAAGCGAGATATCAAAAAATGACCGAAACACAAAAGACGCGTATTTAAACGCAGCAAAATTATTAAGGACTGATAGTTATTCCCCATGTTGTGAGAAAGCACTAGGTGAAATGATAAGATTACGTGCGCAAAATGAAAACCAAAACGAATTGTAATGCAAAAGTAAGAAATAAAAAAATATATTTCTAGGGAAAAGGTCTTCCTTTTCCAGCACTGTTTCGATTACTTCAGGTTAGTTCAGGTTAGGTTAGGTTTCGTGGGGGGCAGGAAAAGCAGTTCAAATGTTAGAGTAGCACGTTGCAATTTTTTTGGCGAGAACAGTCCACGAATTATGCGCAAAATTTTAAAAAAATATTTCATACTTTTTATCGCGCATCATCAAAGGAAGACCTTTTCCCTAGGAATATATTTTTTTCAAGGTTACACAAGCCAATGCCTATCGATTACTTAGCCTTACAATACATAAATCATTTAAATCATTACATTCAAGCGATGTTAATCTTGGGAAAAAAATTGAGGCAAAGTTGTTTTGAAACATGCAAACGAATGTAATTCATGAATTTTTTAGTAATTCGACCTTTCACATGCTTAATAGTCTCCTACACGCAGTTTTTCTACTTTGGTTCGCAAGTTGAAAGACAATCACTTCCAGAATGGCACCAACTGAGAATAGAACTCGAGCCACAACAATAAAATTCCTTCGTTTTCTATTTCGGTATACTTCGGCCTTAAAAGCGATTTCAATTACACTTCAATTTCAAAAATCCAACTCCAAAGTTTCGGCTAGCTTGATTCAAATTAAACGCTCACGTATATTTGTGTGGTTGAATTGTCTCGGGTTGGCAGGTTACTGTGCGTACTTGTGGGCCACTCTAATACTTATCTCTATAGGTTTAGTATCTAGCACATCAATTTCCCTGACTGGAATCCATTTAGCATATGTCCTTTCATACTCACTTGCAACCGGCATCAGTTTATTTATTTTATGTAATGACGCACAACTGAAATCGATATTCAATCACTTCATCGGATTTTGGACATATTTCGAAGGTAAAGCTTGGTTAGTCAATTTCCACCGGCAAAAAGGCATACTTTTGTTTATGATTCGCAGGAATTTATAGGACGCACGAAACAATTCCGCCGTCAGAGAAGATATCCTTGGTCGTAATCGCCTCAAGCGTCATCTTGATTCCGTTTACATCTCTGGGAGGCTATATTTTAGACCCATACAATCCCCGATATCCTACCTGGTTTCCATGGTTACGGAACACACCAGCATTGCTCATCGTCGCGTGCACTCAACTAATTCTCCCACAAGTGCTTTTAATCACTTATGTAATACCTGCTATCGGTTTTCTGACTTATCTACACAAAATTCCTGTCTGGCTCCGTCAACTTCGAGACAGTTCCAAGCCACCTTCGCTTCTCGTCAATTCTTATCACCAGATTCAGGCCTTGCATACAATTACGACCCGTCTCGTCTGCCCGGTTATCATTCCCTTTTCTGTGGCCATGATTTATGCTTTGGGCATACTAACCAGTTCTATGTGTGTGAACCACCATGACAGGATTCCGTATATGTTTCTGCAAATATTTCTCATAGCAATTGGAGTGAATGCATCATTAATCGTGTTCTTTGGATCAGCTGCAGCAAATGTGCACATTGTCTCAAACCAAGTACGATGGAAATGGACACAGAAAGCGAGGCAGACTGGAAATAAAGAGTTGGGCGCGTGTGTCAAAGGTTGTGCTCCATTGTCAGTAAAATTGGGCACATTCTTTTTTGTAAAGAAGAGCACAACGTATAAATTAGTACTTTTCTTCCTTCTGAATACATTTAAAGCTGTACTCATGTTTGGTAAGAAGAAATGAGTGTGTATTTCCGAAATTGTTCAAATTGTAAACAATTTATTTCAAATTGTGGGTTTTCTGCTAAGAATACAATTTCTAGATAGCTGTACATGACAATACATGACATAACTCAAATGCGAATATGATTAATCGTGATATTAAATTAAATCCCTTAATTCTATAAAAAACCTGCGATAATTGTCCGAGAAGAAACACCATGCTCTCTTATTCGAATGTCAAAAAGGTTTCTCGCGTTAATGCATAAAATAAATGCAAAATGAATGAGTGTATGTGTGCGTATGCAACCTCATGGGAAATTGAGTAGGAAATCCAAACCACAAGTAGATTTCCCTCGGTGTGCCGGCCAAAATTTACTTTCGCAGAACTTTAGGAAAAATTACTTTAGAATAATTGCATGCAATTGTTAATTAAGAACAAGGCACTCAGAAGAATCGCAGCTCAGGCAGTCGCCAGACTTCCACGGTATGACGTGTAGCCATACTGACTCACAAGGAGAGGCACGAGCATCGTGACTCCTTCGTCAGACGAAATCTTAGTAAATTGCACCTCACAGTATGGGTAAAAGGTGGGCAGACTCTGATTTGTGTAGTAAGACTCGGTGTAAAAGAGTAGCCGGTAAGAACCCACGGGGAAGTCATTACCTTGAACAACCACAGGAATCTTTCCGCCAGAATTGGTCACACTGTAGCAATTAAGCAACGTAGGAAATAAACAAAGCCCAAGGGATGAAAGCTCTGGTCAACTTCAACTGGCTGTCAGGCTCAGACCAGGACTTACTTTTGGGCAATGAGCTGCCAATTTGGTGGACAATTACTGCAAAGTGAAGGGTAGAGCCTGTACAGGTCGATGGGGATGCCAGGCACCCAAATCCCAATGTTAAAATCACGGACGCTCGTTGCTAGAATGCCAGAGCCCTGAAATGGTGTACAGACCCGTGGGCTCATTTGAAGTTCAAGTTTCGCTACCAGCTAACTTGCTCAACTTCAATTGATTGCTGCAGCCTGAGATTTGCTCATCTCAACCTCCACCCAAAGACAAAGACAATAGACAATGTCCACCTTCAGGCTCCTTCTGCTCTTCGTAGCTTTCGCCGTTCGCGCCGCCAGTGGCCAGGTAAATTAAATTAGCATTGCAAATTCTAGTCAAAGCCACGATTGTTTAGGTTTCGTTTTTGCCTCCAGCTTCTCTCTGTGCACGTCCTGGACAACAACAACGGACAAAACGGGGTCAACATGACCTGCAAACTGTACCAACTTGATGGCAATGGAAACTTTCAGCTTCTTTCCACGCAAATCACAGACTCTGCAGGTCGCATCGTGTCCTTCATGCCCACAGGGCAAAATTACACGGCTGGAACGTATCGAATTTGGTTTGGAGCCAACGATTACTACACTGAACGAGAAGTGGCCACCTTCTATCCAGCCGTGCAGGTCACATACAACTGCGTAGACCCTAACTTGGACGGCCATGTGGTCTTGTCTTTGAGTCCATTCGGGTTCGTCACGTATCGCGGAGGTTGAGGCGGACATCGATGGAGTTGGACAACAAATTATGGCGAAGCTATTGGGAAAGAGAAGGTCATTGTTTGCCTTAATGAATTCATAATTAAGTGGTTTGTGATTGCAATAAAACAAGAACTGGACGATTTCATCACAGAATAGAAAGATAATGCGATGTTCGCGCGCTTTCAAGCTCAACATTTATTTCAAGTCAGTTACAAAAATCTAAGTCTAGTCACATTCGAAATTGTGGGTTTCTTTTGTCAACTACCCGCCAGCCACTACATCAGAACGAGATCCTCCTCCAGATGCAGTATCAGAAGCCTCCGCCTCTCCCTTTCTCCTGTCCCTCCAGCTGATTCGAATCCAAGATCCTAGTTATCCACCTTATCGTGACCAGAGCCTGGTGCCTTTCTCTCGGCATGCATATACTGAAGAGGTCCATCAGCAAGGCTGCCAAGGCTGACAAAACCAACGGAGAGGATGTGGTCTTTAAGCATCCTTTAGGGCGCGTTCACCTCGTCTATGAGAAGGTACCCTGAAAAGAGGCGGTAGACAACGAACCCAGCATGATTAATGGTTCTTCACGCAGTTTCCAATGCTCTGTGTGCACTCTAATAGGCAGCTGTAGCATCCCCGCCAGCTGCACCCCCGGCCCTTGTCATCTCTTCCCCCGCTCACGCACTGCTTCAGTGCAATCTCCAAACAACCCTTGACTAGAGTATCGGAGCAATTGGCGATCATGTCTTGGAACTTGTTGAATACCTCCTCCAGGGTTCCAAACAGTAGACAGTCCTGACACAGAACACACACACTGTGGATCTGAAACACAATCCTGTACCCAAGCTTGTCATCCAGATGATTAGAACGAGCTTCTGCACGTCGCATGTCGCGCTGTAAGCCAACGTGGTCCCAATCACTTGAATTAAGCAGCTAGCCACGGAGAAGAGTGTCGCAACACGACACAATTTTTCAAGACTAGAAATGCGGGGCAATTGCGTTCGACCTCATTCTTCAGTTCTGTACAGAACTCCAACCTGCTCTGCTCCGTAGGTGTTGGAGTTATAGCTGAGGATAGATTGCAGTCTTCTCTTAACTCAACCACTCAATTTTGTCCAACCCCACGCTGGGTAAGGAGCCGTTCGACCTCAGTCCCTGACAATTTGCGGCTATTCTTTCTGCCTGTAGCCGTGAGGAAGGGGGAAATTAGGTTGGTGGAGTGAGCGTGGCACTATGGTCCGGAAGTCAAAAAAATGTGCGGGTTAATTTTTTCAGTGAATTTAGTGTAGTTTAGTGTTGTGGACAAGATCTCGAAGCCGGAATGTGAAAAAAGCGACCTTTGACCCGGCGAGTTTGACCCTGAATATCTCGGAGCCCTTACACCACAGAGGCCTGCGGTCTTCAGATTATTGTAGCCCTTGTTCAGAGCTTTGACTGGTATATAGTTTATATGTGGTCATCATAGGAAGGGCGTGGTCAAAATGGCTGACGTGCCCTTTTGACCTCGTTATAACTCGCGTAGGGGGATCGAGGGGGGTCCAAGTAGGACGCATTCGTGTTGTCCTCAGCCCCACCTACAACAAACCAGTGCCCGTAGCCTTGGATCTCCTTAGAGTTCTAAAATAATTGATCTTGAACTTCGTGTTTTATTTAGATGAAAAATAATCTGTCAAATGTAAGAGGGGATATGTGACCCAAAATTACACCTAATTTTTGATATAATTTTTACAACATAATTTCAACTTAGTGAAAAAAATTTAACTTGTCTGGAAGGTGCACGTGGGGGGAAATCAGTGTCACAATTAAATAGACTCATTTAATTTAACTCAAAAATTAATTTTTAGAGCAGAGAAACTGGAGTGAAAAATGATGATGATGATGAGGTCGGTCCTAGTGGTGCTCCTCATTCTCGTCATATGCGGAGGGGTGAGTTGGCTGGTATTTGGGGCAGAAATTACATGAAGGAAGAAGTTAGTTGCCCACTCTGCACAATGCAGCCTGTAGCAAAGTGTGCGTGGGAAGGTAATTCACTGATTGTGATAGTTATGGCTGCAATTCTACCCTCTAGAAAATGTCTACCCTTGTCCCTCCATGATTTATCCGTTGGAGTTCGCTTGGCACGAATGACAATGACGAAGATGAATGATATGAGGTTGGTTGATATACGCCGATAAGCGATATGGTAATTAGGAATTATTTTGCCTAATAATTTGACGCCTACGTCAATCAAGTTTATGTCTCAACTTAAAGTGTGGTGCTACTTGCATGATTCACCCTTGGCAATTATTCTCAAGCTGGATCCGTGTGATTCGGGCTGGCTCCGACCATTTGCGGATCAAGCGGTGGAATTCAGCGAATGGAGTCTCTTTTCGAGAGCATTCGCAAAATGGGGCCAATAATTTCTAGGTTATTCCTGGAAAATTAAGACTCGTACTAGATTCGAACTAGGTCTCTCGGTTTAACCCTACACGTCGGCATTGGGGAACAGTACCTGGTCTTTCTCAAACTCCGTACACAGACCAGTAAACAAGGACTCGTTACAACTTGTATTGTGTTCGAAATTATACTTGAATCGACAAACATATTTATTATGAGAGACAAATTGCACATAATTTTGTGTATCAATAATGAGTGTTTGTCAGGATTTACAGACTAGAGCACATATTAACTAAATTCTCCGTCTTGAACTGCAGTCCAAATTCTTCTCCAAGGCGCTGCATAAGTTTGGCTTGTACTTCCTCTTCAGCCATCAGAGCACACCACGCTTGGATCGGGTCAAACAGGCGAGAAATGTGCCCGCGGACGACCGACTTGACATCCTCCAGCGTCACTTTGAGGCAGTTGACCACCAGATCTCTGGAAAAATGTCACATTGCCGAATGATGCGTTGAATGGAAACCTTAGCAAGTCGACTCACGGCAGGCTTGCGAGTTCGAAGCAGGTCATTACCGAGACAGCCTGAGCTTGGAATTCCCTAACCGGGCGGCCTGAACCGGGAAAGTCGAAAAGGGCGAGCCGAACCTCGAGAGGACTGGACTTAAAAAGAAGGCGAGATGCATAAATATTAATTGGATCAGAACTTTTAGCGACAGAGGCACACTTGTGAAAATATGGCGTGAAAGATATTCTGCTGCGAGTGCGAATGCAAATGCTAATGCCAATGTGAATGCTAACGAGAGCGAATGCGAACGCTTACGGTTTCGGTGCTCGACAACAATTGACGAAATAACTGACTCGGAAACGGGTAGTTTTACTGACAATGAAATATTATGTTTTTTTTTTAAATGCTGCTGCTGCTCTGACTCTGCAACTCAGACTGACAACAACAATCCTCATCTCGCGTTGACAGCAGAACCGAACTCTCTCGTGCAATGCTGTTGCCTCTCCAATGCTGCTCGTCCTCAGCTTCCTCGGCTCACGTAAAGACAGAAAGAAGGCGAGTCGAGCACAGTACAATGACAACACGCAGACGCAACTTATATAAATAATATGAAGGACTCATTGCATAATCCTTTACACTCGCTTTGTATTTTACGCTAATTTCCTGACCCTTTGATGTTCCATTCATGCGTCGATGAATATATTTTTAGAATTCTCATTCATTCGATTCTTGGAACTCAGGGATTCTCTATAAAAGGACCAAGTTTCTGTCGATTGAAAGCATTGCTGATTTGTCTATCGTTGTGATACAACCAGTCCATCATAGTTGTCTGAATCTCACGTTTATCTTGATCCTTGTGTGCACCCGTTTCAAGTCACTGCTAGATCCACCGTGTCGTGTCGTAAGTTGTTGTCATAATACCCTCGATATGATTATTGGGTCGTGAAACTTTGAGACTCAAACTAATTTCTTACTCTTCTATATGCTTATAGAATGGAGTTCGTTAAGAACCGTAAAGGTGGGGATTT
>WIXG01000568.1:0-38158 GCA_009869945.1 Mesaphorura yosii
TATCGCATCAGCATCGGATTCCTTCCGCTGGGCTGTTAACTGTACCTCATCTCGTTGTTCTCATCTCCAAGCATAAAATATTGCTCATCACAATCCTCGTAGTAACCTCGATGAAAATGTTTTGTACGATATTGTAGGAGACAATCATCATCCGTAATAAATTCCCAGGTGCATTCTTGTGGACGACGACGACTGTATGGCGGCGGCGGCAGCCCGGCTGGGTAACGGTTGTTGATTGGTGGTGGAAAATTGTGAAACTCGTACGATTCATTGAGTGCAACGTACTTGACCAGGTTGCATTGAGTTCGTTGGAAAGGCCAGAATTCAGTATCCTTGCCGTATTGATGGGCATTGGCTGCTGACAACTGAAGAGAAGAGCAGATTGCAAAGGTCTTCTTTTCCATACCGCAATTATCATTCGGACGGGTGTGACCAACGCCCATCTTGACTTACCTCATCAATATCCCACACTTGTTCAGCAGCATATGAGTGGTGTAATAGAGCAGTAGCAGACACAAGTACGAGCAATAATGGTGCCTTCTTCATATTCACACAAATTTCGTGGTCTAAAGTTGGTGCAGAACAATTAACCAAGAGCAATTGCCGAGGCGGATGTTGGGGTTACGAAGCTGAATAGACAGTGATGATGGAGGGGCAACATCCAGAGAATCATCAAGAACAGGGTGTGAAGTGTGAAAATGTGTATTGCACACAACCTTGCATTTCTTCAATCAGCGTAGCGTATCAGCGAATGCCTTAGGAAGTAAGAGCGCATTCTTTTGAACCAAGGTCTGGAATTTGAAGCACATGGGATTCCATGTATACAAATGCGAATTGTGCAATTTATAGGTCATGTGGCTCAAGTTCTTAAACTACGACACAAAGTATGCACATTTCAAAATATATTCACAAAAAGTATGCAACCGCAGATCTATCACACAGGCCACAATCCATCATCCACACCTGTCTGGAGAAAGACAGCCTGCTTGCTGATAATTCAGACTTATTCTGGAAGATACTCCGCTCAGCTCGATAGAAGCTTGGGCTACATGCTGGACAACGCCGGTTTCGAGCTATTCACCAATTTATGCTTCGCCGATTGCCTCCTGAATCACGTGCATTCGGTCACCAAACGAGGAACCAGGCGAGAGCTCTTCAGATGAGATCATCTTCATGTGTTGAGATCTTCAGTCGTGAAATTCCTAATCTGAAGCTTTCGAAGTGAAGCGCAAGCATCTCGGTTTCGAAACGTTGGTAGTAGTTGTAAATTGGGGTTGTGATTCAAGTTCACTGGAAGGGTAGAGTCTATTCTTTGCAGCCGAAGTTCTGAGTCCAACTGCTGCTGGATTATGCTAATCAGGAGATTGTAGTACTTCCGAGCTACTGCCATACTTTCATCTGTGACCAACGTGAAGCTCTTGAGGGTAGGTGGATCACCCAATCACACCAGAAAGCGCTCTATCGTATTCTTTTGCCATCCATGGTGGACCCGGCTCTAGAACTAGTTCGAGATGAACCAAGCTTGGAGTCCATTCCGGTGTACGGAATCTCCGAGTTTTGAGAAAAACCAACGACACTTACTCGAACCCCTGCAGTGCCCGGAACTTAGGTCGAGGCTGTAGCAGGTGAATGGCATGAGTCTACTCCTAGTCATGGTTTTGATGTACCGAGACATTTCCGAAGAGATCAGTCCGAGGTTATTCAGGCGTATTGGAATGGAGGCGCATATACAAAGGAGTTGGTCGGTAAAGACAGTACATGTTCGGCGCAAACGACGCACGTCGGCGGTCAACAAGGTCTTATGCAGAATTGGCTTGACTCTAACCGTTGCCAATAACCATGTTGTTGTATTCCACAAATTTTTATTAGCATAAATACAAAAAAAAACTTTCATTATATCGTTGTGAGCATAATGACATGTGGTTTACATGTGCAAAAATGTACAGGACATGCGGTTCTAATAGGCTGAAACCTTCCTACAGTATTTTCTTTATAATTGGGTTACATCATGATTTAAAACACCGAGCAAGTCTACTGTCTGCATATTTGGAAAATTCAAAGCCAGAATTGACTTATCCATAAAGAGCTTACACCACTGCTGCTGCTGGTCCTCTTTCTGTGGACTTTTATCGTCAATGGGCACTATTATGAGTACACGGAGCACTGGCAGGAACGGAAGTTTAATTGTTACTGGCACGTGTTCGGATGAACGTGACTGGTTGTCCTCATATCGAATCTTGAGTACTTCCAATGTACTTGCTTGTGATTTTAGAAACCAGCCAAGCAACACATGGTCATAATCTCTATCAAAGCCAATGCTGGTCCAACAAAAGTCAAGCTCACGTAGATGCAAACGATGACGCAAGCGTAGTAGCGTGCTCGGATCTGGTATTGGAAGAATGTATCTCCAACGGATCTCGAAAGCGTAAGCAACCATCGGGCTAATAAGCCGGATTAGTGGCAGGATATGATTGCCTGTTATCACCAAGCGTTTCAAACTCTCGTAACTAGCACCATGGTACCAATAAGCGCACAATGCAATTTTTGACAATTGACCGCCTCTCTCTAATCTGAGCTCTTCCAGGCCATGTGCTCGTTTCAATAGATCAATCAACAGTTCGCGATAGCCAGTCGGTACTGTAGCCTTTTCGGGGAAGGTGAGGGTAAGGCTTTTGAGATTCGGAACATCTCCTGAAGGTGTGAGTGCACTAAATCTGTTCTTGGCAGTTGGCCACAACGGGTGCATGCATGGTTTGGGTGCATCAAATGTATTGTACACAAGACAAAGTTCAAGCTTGACCAAATTCGGAGTCAGCTCGAATAGGGCACTTCTGACTGTGCTCATGTCTATTATATTCAGAGCGAGGAATTGGCTACAATATATGGTAAGTTTAAGCTGTCGTATTGAGGTACCCACGATGAGCAAGTAGCGTTGCAGTTTCTCTTGCTGCCTAAAACCCAGCTGTACATCGTAAGTGCTTGGTTCCAAGAGTCTGACCAACGACGGGGTGACAGCTTCGAGATAATCCATACAGCGGTGCATCTGTTGCTTCCAGTGAGGTAAGTTGGTATTGCTCAGACAAATGGCAGCCAGTTCCGGATTTTTCTGCAGGATTGGTGTGAAGGTTGTGTTCCAGGTTGTGCAAGTCCGGCGGAGACAAACAAGGTCTTTGAGTGGTAAGTGAAAGGCAACTTTTTCCAAAACCTTCACAAGCATAGAAAGTGGGAACGAATGTTGAATAGATTAGGAACACTATCTGAACATACCAATGGAATTAATAGTGCTTTGGGCGGCTTCGACCAGTTCGTCGGGAATTCTGTCAAGCTGATCGTGTCATTAGCGTCCCGCCTCTCGCGAGTCCTCAAGTGACTCCAACAACAACAACCGTTGACGTTACCCATTGCTGAACGGATTTCTGACTGAACTGAAAACTGAGAAGTCGAGTGTTGAAGATTTCCGAAAAGTCCAGGGCGTGCTTAATATGATTGCTGATGAGATTATGCATGATTAATTCCGTAGCACGTTCCTTCTCAAGAAACTGAGAGCGTGGCAGGCAATTCTTTGACCAACATGTTACGAATTTTTCATTAGCGTCCGGAAGCACTTTCTACAACTAAGAGCATTTATAAACAGGAGAAGTGTTTTACAGGTAACATCTCGAATTAGGTTGCACATTCATAATACCGACTATCAGTCAGCTCGGCTACCATCGGCTTTGGAAAGTTGTGACTAATAAATGTTGACCCATCAAGCAGGAGAATCATATCTTATATTGGCTGCGACTGCAACCGTTTTGCTGTTGCATTGATTTACATTGTACAAATTTTTATTGGCATAATAATGACCAATTGAATATTTGACATGACAGACTTAAACTCAACGTACATAAAATCCTTAATGATATCGTTGTGGGCATAATGATGGTTTACACGTGCAAGAATAGCATGATAGATATAATTCCTTCAAATTGTCAAATGCATGCAAACGGCGCTTCACATAGGGTAGTTTCTTCGGCGGCTTCTGGTCGAGAAGTGTGTTAATCTGTGACAAATCCTGAACTTAAAGCCGAAGGGTACGCAATTTCGGCCAAATGTCGACCCAGCTCCAGAAGTCTAATACTCTCGAAACCGGCATACTGTGCATGCGAAATTCCAATTCCTCCTCGCACAATCCACGGCAGACTGTACTCAAGCGCCTTGAGATTCGGAAAACTGTACTCAAACGTCAGCCGATCACACTATGGGAAAAACAGCAAGCTGCGCGGCTTGCATTTCCCATAAGCGAAAGTGTCAACTTTGACTGCGATTGCGCGGTCAAATGTGGTCGTAGGGCAGTCCGGTTTGCGGCATCTTGTAGCCCAGAACCTGGCTTTTCAGAGACATATCACTTGGGTGGAGTCATCATGAAATCGGGTGACCCAAAATGGCGTCTGACCCGATTTTGACCTCGTTTATCTTACGCACTCCACATTTCCGACATGCGCAGTAGAATTCTTAGGTCAAATTTACTGAATGAACGACTCATCTGTGCCGAAAGACCGAAAGTATCATTTCTACTTGTATCCTAAAATTTCTTTTATCGGTATCAATGATTAGATGCAAGATCAGTGGAATTTGGGGGTTAAAATTACATTACACACTGCTCTGTAGGCTGCTGAGACAAAAAAAACTATCATATTCATTGATGTTTTAAAATTTTGTTCTTATCAGTTCAACTGAGACTTGAGATCAGTGGCCAGTGGTTGAAAGTGACCGAAACTTGTTTTAGCCGACCAAAAATGTCCAAAATGGTCAAGAAGCATACAAACGGTTAAATCCTGCGCTTTCACAAAATTAAGGATTCTAAAGTAAAAAATCAATTCACAGTCCGATTCCAGCGTCTGCTCGTCCAATGAGATTAGGACAGGGCCTTACAAGTGAATGGAGTCATCGGTTTGGTTCTGTCACTGTCACCCCAGCGAAGCCATTGGGCCTCAACCCGGAACACCAAGCAAGGAGTCAGCAGCGATCACGATACGACTATGACACGTAAACTGTGATTCCTAACATTAAGTAAAGCTCCAAAAATGGAATATCTTTGCCTCGGCCTCTGCCAGGTAAAGAGTAAGCGCTTAGAAGAGATGAATGTTTCGCCGATCCTCCGTGATGATCCCGTCGTCAATCGTGAGGAGGCCCTGAAATCAAGAAGATTAAGAATCGGGTCAGAATGCTGTTCTGAGGTCCATTCCTCACAGCGCCTAAACAAAAGATTAATCGTTTTACCATGAAGCTGAAAAACAGTGCCACGGCCGAGAAGAAGTGCCAAACATCATGATGATCATAATAATTACTCCAGAAATCAGAGCATGGCTTGTTCAGCACGCGCGACTCGGCAGCCGTCTTCCTCCACTCCGTCAGCTCGAGCCCAAACTTGCGGAGCCCACACATGCCAAAGAGGAAGGCGAGGACAAAGTACAATGTGCTCTGCCAGAGGAAGAGGGAGTATGTCCTCTTCGTGACGGGATTCATTTTGTTCCTGTGGTTCCAGTAAAATATCTTCCATGCAATATACATTATGACTGAGGCCAACACGTTGGCAATGAGGAGGTTCAGGAGGTAGTGCGCAAAGTCCTCGTTGATGGCGAGCCACACGCTGGCGGCGGCGTTGAGGAAGAAAAGAATGGACAGAGTCCAGAGTTTCATCTTGCGGATGCTGCGGTCGGGGTTTGGGACGACCCTCATTTCTTCCATCTGTAGTTTGATCCGCAGGCGAGGTGGAGTGAGCACATGGAAGACGCCCGTGTAGAAACCCATGTGCCATTGGCCTTTGCTGTTCTTCACCAGACCGTGGTAGTAAAGTCCGAGGCAGTACAGCGCCATGAAGCAGATGTGAGCCGCACAAAATAGGAATCTGCACACGAGAGCTGCTTCTTGCGACCAAAAACTCTCGAGCATGTAGAAAAGAGCGGAGATGATTGTGAGTATCGTCAAGAGAATGAAACCCTTTGTCCTGCGAGCCGCAATGAAAATCTATTAATCACTGAAACAAGGATTACATCGAAGTGTGCGGCCATTGCTCCAGCTGCTTACCCGGAAGGACTTGCGTGATACCGAAGCTGGTGGATGGTCGACAGCAGAATAATCGCAATGACATACATGAATGCGACGTCAAACTGAAATGTGGACCCACTTGGACAAAAATGGTACGCCGAGCTGAGCACGCCCTCCATAATCAGGCTGAGCCCCATCGCCATGTACGCCCCGAATGGGACTCGCAGCCCCCGCTTGCAAGCCAGGTACTCAGGCGTGTCAAACAGCGTGCACGAGCGCCAGTACACGAATCCAATGAACGTGACCCCAAACACGGCGTAGAGCAGATTGGAGATGAAATGGTTGAAATCGGACAGCTCATGAATTTTTATTCTGCAGAGTTCGTTGTAGTAACAGTGGTCGTAGTTGCCTGTCTCGCCCATGCTCCGCCAGTGGTAGTAGATGAACTGGTAGACGGGGATGACGTAGAATGCGGAGATAAACACGGTCACGGTGCAGTAACGGTTGTACTTTTTGCGCAGGTTCGACTCATCCGCTTCCTCCACGACGTCCTGGTAAGTCATGACCGTATCGTCTGTGATCCCAGAGTTTTGGTGGCGGAAGTGGTTCATCATCGCCACGCTGGGGCCGGCATCGTCCACCTCGTCGGCGTCTCCGTCACGGGCATCGCCAGGCCGCTGCATGGCGGCGGCGTAAGACTGCTTTAGGCGGCGATCGCAGACGCAGAAGACGACGAGCGTAATGGCGATGCAGGGCACGAAAATACAGAGAAGCTGGATTCCAAACATCCACGGCAAGTCATAGTCTTCGACGGCACGCAGAGTGAACGTCACGTTCTTCTCCCGATCGGGATTCGCCGCTCGAACGGCGGCGAGGGCGGTCTTTTCCGGGAAGCGGGTGCACGTCTCATCGCTCGAGAGCGGGATGATCAGAATCACGAGCCCTTTCTTGTAATCAGCTTTCTGTACAAAGCAGAATGCAGATCAAAGTGCGTCTAAAACTTCAAGATTCACTCTAATTTCAGCACGCCATGCCAGCCAGTTGTTTTCTTACCCGAAGCCGGATAACAGCCGCCGCGGTCATTTTCTTGTACTCACTGACCTTGCCAATCGTCTCCTCCATGTCGTAGATAGGGCAAAATGGATCGTCTGCCGCGACGAGCGTGCAGATGTTGCCTCCTTCGCCGCCGCTCGAGAAGAGCACCTCAATCATATCGACACCCGGTCCGTAATCGTACCTGAAGTAGGTCGTGGCCAGAGGGGCGACCGTCACCGTGCGAGTGTCGCCGACGTCCACGCGCAGCCCATCCGTCATCGTCAGGAAGAGCGTGAAGCCGATCCCCGCTTCGGCGTTGGACGTGTCGACGGTGATGATAATCTTTGAATTCCTCTTGAAGCCCGAGTCCTTCTTTGGCTTTGGCAGGCAGAGCGTTCGTTTGGCAGAGTAGTACCAGTGTCTAATCATTGACATTACCATATTTGGGATTTTTGGAACACAATACCAAAACGCATCACAATAATTCTTACGAGTGTGGCTGGGCATCCTCGTCGAAAGTGAACGGAAGGATGATGATCGTGTTGCTCAGCTGCTGTCGGACTGACACCATGAGCGGCTGCTTCCAGTTCTCCGTGTTGTTCCGGTCGTCGATCGCCACGTACAGCTGCACCTTCTTGTCGAGAATCTCATAGTCTGTTAGTCCTTGCAGGTCCAGCGCAAAGTTGAAGGTGCAGGTGTTGTCCGACTGCGCGACTCGCTTGTACGTCCGGTTCACGAACGCCGTGATGGGGTCAGGCGCGCAAAGTTGCTGAGCCTGGCCCTGAACCGCCACTGCCATCACCGACAAGACTATGGCACACAGAATAGCAAACATTTTGCAAAGATTCTCGAACGCGAACGGGAATGGCAGCGGCGTGCGAATGTGTTTGAGACCATTCGCAAACTGAGAGACTCGCGGCTCACGGAGGGTTTTGCCAAGTTGTTTAACATTGTTTGGATTTTGGCCCACGCCACACCGAAGAAATGCTACATAGACAGAATCAGCATGTGCAAAAAATCGGCATGGCACGGCTCCGTCGTACGTACTTCATTCTCTTGCGAGGCTCGCAGACTCGCAGCTCGTACTTCGTCTCATTTTGTTCACAATGGACGCACGTGGAGTAGATTCTGGAATTGTAATACTACACAAAACGGAACAGAAAGAGGAAAGAGCCTCATGGCAAGCCATCCAAGGTCAGAGTGAGTAAGCGAGTGAGCAAGGCAAGTGTTTTGCTTTCGCGTTACTAGCAAAAGCAAGCCGATTGCCACTACAAATCTGCTTCGTAAGGTAATTTCACAATTGGCGAATTACATGCTTGATGCTTGCTCGTGGTACTACATTAATTGTACTCATTGTATTACATTATTACATGGTTATTATTACACGGTTCATGCAAAAGGAATTAGGAACGATTTCGCCAGGAAATGGAAATGAAACGGTGGCGGTGGAAATCAATCTTCGTCTTCGTTTGAAAGGTCACACCAAATCTCAACCCCAAAGAATTGTTATTGCTGGAGCTTAAACTTTCGACCTTTGCTTGAATAAACTTGAATAAATTGGCAAACTTTGGTCGGTTTTCATTTCGCTTTTTCGTAAATTGTGGCGTTCGCATTTTTCATTGCAAATGGAGTGCAGCATAACGCACGCAGTGGAGTGGTAATAATGAGATGGCGAAAGATGGGATCAATAAAATAAAAGCGTGTGGCATGTTTACAAATGGTATGGTCTAAATTTGCGAAATGGAAATGACGCGGCGCCAGACTGGCGGCGAGAGCGAGAACAGTATTGATCCACACTTTCCTCCGTCCAAGCAAGAAAAGAAAGGCAAAACTTGAAACGGAGTGCAGGACGAAGAATCTTTTGCAAATAAGTTTATGGTTACGACGATAAAACACGAACGAGCAAACAAGCACACGAGATGAAAATGAGTTACGGGCAGGCGGGCAGAATCCCGCTGGGAAATGAGCAATTTCCGGGGAGCAATTAAGTTGTTTGCGTTGCGCATTCGTTATGTCTGCCCATATTGTTAGACTTTTTTCGCACATTTTCCGGTATGAATTTATTAACAGCGGTCTCTGCAATGGTGAAAATTTCGAAATTTATTGTGTCTCCTCCATATTATTCATATATAAATTAAAAATAAGAAAAACAGGTTCAGTTTAGTCTGCTTCAGATTTCCTGCCAACGCCAACCAATGGAGCAGCTGGAATAAATTACAAGATTAATTACAATCTTCTCAACCCGCCGGAGTTGAAGTACTGAATCTTCACCAGTCGACTTGACAGACAGAATGAAGACTGGGCTAACTCGTTTCCATTTCCTGAAGTAAAAAAGAAATCATTTACCTGTTTGATCAAGTCAAAAGGTGCCTCATATTGCTGTATTCAATCTTTTGATCTTAGTTTGGCTTTGGCTTACTTCTTCTGAATCACTTCCGCTCGAACTGCTATCACCATCGGCGCCGGCAAGAGGTTTGCTAGCCACACACGATGACGCAGCTTCAGATTGAGCTTTCCGCAAGTTTTCTAATTCTGCAGTGACCTCAGCCTCTTTCTTATCTTGGCACATCTTGAAATAAGTACAAAGTTTGCCTCCAAGCTCATCCAACGAGCTGTCGTCGACAATTGTGTCCAGTTCTTGATCCATCAAAGTTCCAAGAAAATCAGCAACTTCACTGCCCATTAAATCATCTACAAATATAATAACGTGCTCAATGAACTTAATGGGAGACAATCATGTTGAGTGGAAACAATAAAGAAAAAAATCAGAAATGAATGAAGAGGTAATTAAGAATTACCGTTCAAGTAGAAGTAATCTTCCACAGCTCCCACCATCCAAGCAGCAATATCCTTCCCTTTATTCCCACCTTGTCCATGGTCGATTGCCAACTGGAAAATCAAGTGGAAGCACTGATAAGCACACCATAACTGACCAGATCACTAAATGATTTGCTAAAGTATTAATTACCTTTAATGCAGTCCAAGTCTTAAATACCGACTCGATGGCAGTACGGAAAACTGGATAGCGGGGAGCTCTTGCTCTTCTGCTCGAACTACTGCTACTAGCCATTAGAGCAAACGAATTCCAAGCTAACTGATATAATTGTCAGTAATCAATCCAGGCAATCTATAAATCTTAACCGAGTCTAGATGAACACATGCACGTGGTGTGAACTGGAGTTTGAATGAAATGCAAGCGGTTTCTCGAGCTGACGTCACGGACGTGAATCGATTCTCAAGCCAGGCTCTTAGCTTGTTGCAGTTGTAGACAGCTGATCTGCTGATCTCAGAGAACTGCTACGTAATTTCTATATTGACATTCTGAACGCTAACCACTGGGTCTCTGGGTTAAAATTCGTCAATGTCAACGTCATAACTGAACCAATCGCCTGTGATTCCTTTCTAGTCTCACGCATCACGCACGTCACGATAAATTGGCAAATTGCAATTAAATAGTAATTTGGCGGTCGTTTGCTTGTGCTTTGTGATAAACGTCCGTTCGTTCCACTCACTCTGCTACCTGAAATGATCTCCATTAAACAAAACGCGAACGTGTTCAGTACATTTGCACATTACGAACTGAGTGTTAACTGTTCCGTATCAAGAATCTACTTCCGTCGACGAACGAGATAAACTTAAGTTAGCGTGTTAGTGTTAGCGAGCATTTTCAGAGCGTCAACGGGGAACAGTATTAAAGCATATCCCACTCAACGTCTCAGCATTCATTATCAGCGTCATTGTAAAGGTAACTGTCAGAATTTGAGTGCTAACCACTGTAACCACATACGCCATCAATATTAGCAAACAATTGTTGCCAATATTATGATTCTGAACAATAGGAACGAGATAGGAAAGGATCGAGCTTGTGGCTGCGAGTGTGCATTTGGAATTGTCTCGACAGTCTTACGAAAAGTCTCAACTCAAGATCTCAAGTCCAGCTATAATTTAAGATCTGCTGCAACTCAATACTGATTGACATTTTCACAACAAAGCTTATAAGTGCATACTTTATCAAGAAGACAAAACTTTAGTTTCTTTATATTCTCCTTTCTTGTCATTCTGGCCAATGAACTTTGCTCTCTGACGTGACCTCTGCTGAAATCCACTCCACAAGAAATAATCGTCTATAGTAACGTAAGTACGCAGTTATGATTTTCTTATCTTCTCTGCCTGATCAGACAATACAGCTCTAGCACCTAGTTCATCTTCTCCCATTCACAATGCGATATGCGAGCAGGGAATTGTAAACATAACTCGATTTCTTGTATTGTTTGGCTAGTTTACATCTTTTTGTATGAAATTCAGCCCATTTCTATAAATGAATATACAGCGACGGACGCAGAACTGTTGTACAAAATTAATTGCGAAATTGCTACGTAGTCATCCGTCTTAAGTGTGTAAGTGTAAACTTGAAATCGGCAATTTCCTGTCAGTAATGTCATGTAAAATTCCCGGCGGCTCACTTTACTAGCGAAAAAGCCAACTTGTACGTACTGCGTTCTTCGCGAAGGATGATTAAGAATTTCGAAATATGATTTTTTGATTTGATGTGGCGTGTGAGGGTTGTCTTGCCTGATACAACTAGACGTTTCGACGTTTGGGATTTGATACAGCTGTAATTGAGTCTATTTTGAGACGAGTAAAATTAGGTCGAGGTACGGACGAGTAAAAGACGGAATTCTTCCGATTTCCATACAATGCTTGTGCTGGTTATGATGTCACTTATTGCGAATCATTGAGAATAATGTTTTAATCCATTCATAATCGTAATTGCGTTATTCAGCAATAAACAACGCACCATTAATGCGAAGGGGGCGTCAATTCTCTTTTGAGCCACCATAGCAAGGCGAAGTGGAAGAAGTGATGAATTTGACAGTCTCTGACCTTTGTTTTGTATTTACAAGCATTTGAGTTCGACGGCAGAGGCTGAATATATTAGCTTGAACCGTTAAGCCTTTAAAATTGAACCCAAACCTGATGAGTCCAGATTTTGGAACGCCAATGCAAATTGCTTCTCCAAAGTGCAAAGACCGTGCGAGCTCTTAAGCTCTTGGACCTGATTTTTCCAGTTTTTAGTTAAACACGCCATTTTGCCATTTTGAAGATTCAGTGGATGTGGATAGGAAATGTGCATTGAAATTAATCGTGGTAGTCATAATTTAGTAATTAGACGCTGAAATACAAATGCGTGATTATTACGTGAGACAGAACTTGAACTTCGGATACTCATAAAGTCAGTCTGTTTTGTTTACAAGCCAAGAATCGTTGAGTTTGAGTCAATTTTAACTGAAAAATTCGACCTCGTCGAACTGTCAGTCAGGAGGCTTCACAAGAAGAATTGACTTAACTTGTCCGTAAAAGCAGATAACGTAACTTCATGTAAAAGATTAAATGAATATTCATGACCTCAACCGGATCATTGAAAGAATAAATTTTCGATAGGCGCAAGACGCATGCGATTTATTGACTTTTGGGGTGAGTAGCGATAGCGAAATTACGCTCTGGTTAAAGGCATTAAAGGAAGACACAAGACACTTGACCTGTCAACTCTCGTGGTTCGTGGATGAGTTATCTGGACTAAGAAAACGTGTGGGTGGATATAAATATAGCGTCGTTACCATCTTTAACTTCAGTGCTACATGGTCACCCGAGGAAGCTAAAACTAATGAACTAACTGGAATCGATTTACGTCTTGGCAGGACAGGACAACATTCTCACGTGCGGCCCGCCCTTCGAACTGTAATTGGATGATCGAAATTCCAACGCAGAACCTCCGCCGAACGCGTATCGTCGGATTTTGGAGTGGGCGTGTGACAATTCATACACCGAAATAATTTCATCTTCATCAAGTTTGAATCCTAGACACTGCTACTGATTTCGCATCTCCTGACGTTGGCGTTGGCTGAAAGCTTAATCAAAATGAGCCGTTACTTACGCGAAAGGTAAGTAATTCCTTAAATTTGTGCCCTTATCTTCTTTATCTGTGTATCAGCGAGCAAAAGAAATTTGAGCCACCTTGAGCCTTTGAGTTCTTGATGAGTGAGCGAGAGCCTTTCGCATGTTTTGACGAGGCTGGTGCCAGGAAATCTCATCAGTATCCAGTGTCATCAGGGAAGGGATATGTGTACTAGGAATGGAATAACATGAGACATTTATCTGTACTTTCAATGAAAATGCCACCGAGATCCTGCACTGGTTGCAAGATAGTGATAACGATAAAAGCGATATGATGGCAGATGGCCATAAATCCAGTTTCGACTGATAAGAAATCTGAATGGCGGGCCATAAATTGAAGTAAGTCACGCGACTCAAAAGTTTATTGCTATTTGCTTGAAAATACAAAGATCATTAACTTAAAATAAATTTCAACATCAGACGGAGAGACTCCGATTTTTGGTTTTCCAGCCTTGATAACCCTTGTGAGGGTTTAATTACTATGGTGTACACGGAAAAATACTGGAGTCAATATGGAATGCGTGGCGCTGGTCTGATACTTGCTGACCTATCTAACCTGTATAGACCTTGAACTGAATACTGGATATTATATCCTCGTGACACTAATTTCATCTCAATTCCCAGCATCTTGACTTTTCAATGCCGTGCGTGAACTGTCATGAGTATGCGCCATCAGTCACTTCGTGCCAATATGTGCCAGAAACGAATCTGGTACAAATAGGCCATCAATCACGCAAGCACAAAGCGAACCCGAAGCCTTGTGATCACGTCAAGAACAAATGTTGAATTCATTGAAGACTGTGAAAGTGACGTTGATTTTGATACTGCTTGCTGAAATAATCGCAGTACTTTCAACTTGAGCTATTTATAAGCAATACTTGACTGAAACTATTTAAAGTGGATTGTGTAAATCAAATGTTACAATGTCAATTTGAATTCAAGAACTGTACAACCCTGAAAACTAATGCATGCGTCTAGTCTGAAGATTGAAGCGAGATATTTTTGCAAAATGCGATGAATATGACATAATGTGAATCGGGCTGCAGCAAGTGTGTCTTTAAATAGTAACGTTTGTTGGACGGTTGCTGAATTATCTGGACAGACTCCTGCTAAAAATAAAAACTACACCCACTCGTTAGAAATCGAGTGTGCATTCAGGTGCAATGACTCAATGGGTGTTGGCTCGTGCCATAAAGTTTCCATTGTGGTGATATCAAATGTCAATAATCCAGTTCACCATGGACCACAGTGTTGCTAATTGCCAATTGAAATCACGCCTGCGATGAATGATCGGCGAGATGAAGACAACAATTTTGATGTGCAAAGGATTAGTTTCCGAATTTATCTATACTTATATTGTATGCACCTGAAATTAAATTAAGGACATGTTTTCAAGTGTTTTGTTAGCACATTGCCATTCAATTTCGTCACGCATTATTGTTAATCAAGGTGGAATATTTTAGTCTTCCATTTTCGAGTAAAGAGTAAAGTTTCCAGTGCACTCATCGACTCATCCACAATTTAGATTCATAGCACGCCGTGGAATCGTTGACATTTTCCTTAAATACATTAGCAGTCATTCACGAATTCAATTTACTCCCTTCCTGAATGCTTTGAATCCGTTCTCGTTCTCAATTTAGTTGTTGATTAACTTTCTGCCGTGAGAGACCGACGAGCACGATTGAAAAATTGTCTTAACTCTTTTAGATCACATTCTGTCCAGAGTGAGTCGGAGGAGCAGGAGCAGGCTCGACTATTTGCAGACAGTCCAGATTTGGACATCAAAATGAACGCATACAATCCGGAAGATGACAATCACAATCCTACAAGCGACGTCATCTCAAACGTGCGGGTCATCAGGATTGAGCGCCCGGTTATGAGGTAAATTCCGAATTCCAATTAAATTCCTGCAGCATGCAAAGGAAAAATGTCCGTAACCATAATCCTTTATGTACTGCATAGTTTGGGGATGTTGACAAACCAGAATCAGCCAAATTCCACAATCACAGGTAACTTGACTCCATTTGGATAGACGCGAAGCTGAAGCTGTCATGCGTGACGAGTTTCTAACACAGAAGCTATTTCTTCTTCAGGGAAATTGGGAGACTGGGCTCGAAAAAAATGCAGATGTTCTCCGCTGAGTGCTTTGTACTCTTTGATGCCAATTTTCTATTGGTTGCCAAGATATAACTTCAAGAAGGACATATCCTTTGACCTCATTGCTGGGTTTACAATTGCCGTTCTACAAATTCCGCAGGGTGAATTTCATTTCTCATGCAATGAGATCTCATGCGTGTAAGTGATTTCTTTGACCAACACGGACACTCTGTGCTGTTTTCCGTAGGAATGGCATATGCATTGTTGGGAAACCTTCCGCCCATCATTGGCATGTACATGGCTTTCTTTCCGGTGCTCGTGTACGCGATCATGGGCACTTCCAGACATGTGTCAATCGGTACATTTGCTGTGATTTGCTTAATGACGGGCAAAGTGGCCTTAGAACGATTGGAAGAATATCACGGCAACACTGAGACTATCACCGATGATGACGACAATCCAATGAACTACGCGGAGCTGCTCGGGGACAATTCCACGGACGTCAAGCCGTATGGCATTGTGGAAATATCAGCGGCGTTATCTCTCTGTGTTGGATTGTGGCAGGTATAGTTCATAATTCGAAGCTGATTAAGCATAAGCAGATGCCATCAACGTCATCATTCACTCTACGTTTAGCTAGATCTTATTTTTCTTTTTCCGTGGTGCGTGATTTAATTATTTGATTTGCTAGATTCTCTTTGGAATTCTGCACACGGGCGCTCTGAGCCTGCTCCTGAGTACAGATCTTGTCAGTGGTTTCACGACTGGAGCTGCCTTCCACGTGTTAACTTCCCAAGTGAGAACGATCCTGGGACTCAAATTAGTAAGAAGATCAGGCTTGTTCAAAATCATACTGGTAAGATGCCGTAAGACATTCACAACTTTTCTTACTGAGAAGCCGACACTAATTACAAAATGCGATTGCAACTACTTTTAGACGTACTATGACGTATTTAAACATATCAAAACGTGCAACGTGGCGGCAGTCATCATGTCGCTAATCACCTTTGCAGTTCTCTGTGGATACAATGAGTTACTACGGGTAAGACCTGAGACTTTCACTCGTGTCCGTCGGTGTTGAGCTTCACATTCATTCGATGTTCATTTTTTTCGTTACAGCCTCTCGTTGCAAAGAAAACTAAATTTCCAGTACCGATGGAGCTCATTTGCATTGTTGTGGGCACACTCGGTAAGATTGCATGCTAAACATCGAATCGTTCGAATGAGAATGCCACGTAATTTAACTTCATGTTTGGATGTTTCTACTTTTTAGCTTCTGCTCATTGGAATTTCCACGAAATATATTCGGTTTCAATTGTACACAAGATTCCAACAGGGTAAATAAAATGGCCCTTCATAAATGCCAAATGTATTGAAGTGCGTACAAAATGTAAATTAAAAGTTAATATTGGAAATTATCTAGATTGCCAACGCCCAGTCTTCCGCCAATGGAAATTATGCCCAACATAATTACAGATGGCTTGCTCATCGCTGTAGTCTCATTCGCAATTTCCATCTCCATGATTAAAATATTCTCCAACAAGCATGGGTATGAAATTGATCCGAATCAAGAACTGATTGCACAAGTAAGCCAGTCTTCCGACACCGCCGAATTGAGTGTTATTGAGACAATTGAGTTGATGCTGAACATTGCAGGGTACAAGCAACGCGGTTGGAAGCATGTTCAGCTGTGCTCCGATTTCTGTCTCCCTGTCTCGAAGTGCTATACAAGATGCCATTGGCGGCAAAACTCAGTTGGTTGGAATAGTTTCCGCCGGACTCATACTCGTCGTTCTTCTGTGGATTGCGCCCTTCTTCGAAACACTACCGAATGTAACACGATTGACTTTTCCCTAATCATGCGTCGAATAAGTACTAATTTACCCTTGCCCTTTCTAACAGTGTGTTCTCTCGGCCATCATTGTTGTCGCTCTGAAAGGCATGTTCCTTCAGATTTACGATCTACCAAAAGCGTGGAGAATGTCGAAACTGAATGGCGCTATCTGGATTCTTACTGCAGGTTCGTTTTCTCATCCTAATTCACTCTACCCTGGAGGTTCTTGTCGAAGCTGCAGTTTTTTTACTTCCATTTTTCATTATTGCAGTGTCCACAATTGCTTTGGACGTCGAGTACGGACTGGCAGTTGGAATGGTGCTCTCCATTCTGGTTCTGATCTGGAGATCAAATGTGCCAACAATAACCGTACTGGGTTCATTTGCGAACCTGGATATTTATACGGATGTATCAAATACTGATGTAAGTCGTATGCACAAAGCAAGCCAGTTATGAATTCAGCAGACCATTGCTTAGCTGTCTTTCTTTTCTTCAGGCGAAGGAGATGCCAAAAATAAAAATAATAAAATTCACTGGAAGCCTGAACTTTTTGACAGTGGATCATTTTGTGCGAAAGCTGGAAGAGATTGTTCCAATCAAAAATATAATCAATAGAAAGAGAAGGAAGTCGTTGCTAACTGAAATCATTGTGAATACTGTCGCCGAAGAGTACGATCACACTAAGTCAGGAAACTTTGTGAAAACTTCACTTAGTGAAGTAACAAATGATGATACGGTAAGCCATTATTGTTGTTGTATATTCAGTGCTCCTAAAAGCCAATCGCATACTTTGTTCTGTCGCAGATTGACCATATCATCCTGGATCTCTCTTCCGTAAGCTCGATGGACCCGGCAGCTGTAAAGGGCTTGCAACAAATTTATAATCGGTATCTTGCCGCACATATCCAAATTTTGCTGGTGGGACCGCCTGCGCCCGTATTGCGAACATTTTCCGACTGCCAAGTCCTGAAAGAAATTGGGCTCGGGAAATTCTTTCCTACAATTCACGACGCCATCAGTTTCGCAAGCGGCCGCACGTTTGCGTAGCCGTCTCCCAGCTCCCCTTTTTCATTGAAGTCTATCGACCTAATTTTAACACGACTAAGCGTCAAGCGAACGAAAGATGGGAGTAATTTATTTTTGTATGCGGTTGTAGTCAGCTCAAAACTGTGATTCTGAACCTATTCAGGGCATTTTGTGCGACCTGATTAATATGGTATATAAATGTTGTACCTCTACGAGATGATACCCGAATAAGAATTCCGAAAGTCGCTTCTCCATTCTGTACAGCCATTTCTACTTTACACGATCCGTCATCCGTGATCCATCTTCAAATAATTCCGTCCTGTTAGGTGTGCTTAAGTCAATTAATCAAGGTACTGAGTTGCTGAGTCTCAAATGATGTAGATTGTATGGCTTTTTACGTAGTGTTTAGTAAGTTGCTTAGTTTGTATAAATTTGATGCCAAATCATGAATATATCTAAGTAAGTTCAAATCTAATCATGTTGGTGCATGCTAATCATTAATCAAGTATATTTTAGAACTTTGTATTGTTGATTCGAAAATAAAATTGTATTTATTCAATTTAATTATGGTCAACTAATGCGTCTAAACCGGCCTTACATTTGACCAAGTTCTAAAAGACGAATCACAATGAAGACGATGGCCTATGTTCGATGATCGCAATCACAACGTCCATGACGTTGGTTCCAGTGTGCCCGGTGACAATATGGAATTTGCCGTTCGACACTTTTGCGAAATATGAAAACGAGTCATTGTTGTTCAGATAGTCTTCCGTGCTGATTCCCTCAACTTCTGCGTCGCGTACGACAGAATGATTCACAACCGCACCTGCAGCTTCGCAAGGTCCGTCAATTCCGTCTGTGCCACCGCTGAGTATTGTGATATTTCCGGCGACAGGAGCGCCCCTGTAATTTCTCTTGGCTTCATCAAGCCGCACAGCTGCGGAGAGCGCCAACTCCTGATTCCGACCCCCTCGGCCACTGCCTTTCACGTTTACTGTTGTTTCCCCGCCAAAGAAGATACAAACGCTCCGCCGAGTCTCCGCCGCAGTGGCGACGCTTTTGTACAATTTGGCAGCGGAGTTCGAGCTTGAGTCAATGCACAGGGCGCTCAACAGTCTCGTCGTCTCATCTCTCGGAAGCGGCTGACGAGAATTTATTGCCACCGAAATCAGGCCGCAAAGATTGGCGATGGCTACCCCAACTTGTCTTGCATTTCCTTCAAGACTCGAAGTCAAAATGACTGGGATCATATTCTCTTTGGACGCCTGCAGTGCACAGGCTTCGAGCGCGATTGTGTTGTTGCCCAGTACGATATTCTCCACTTTCTTAAACGCGTCAGAGCCAGAGCCGTCACGATGATGAGCTTCGCGTTCGTGCTCAGAGAGGATTTGAAGTATATTTGGGGCGACACGACCTGCAGGCACGTATTTGCTAACAACTTGCGAGGCAACTTCCTTCCCATCGGAATTTTCCAGCGTAGGCCCACTCGCAATGACATCCAGCTTATCTCCAAGCACGTCTGAGAGAATTAACGACACAATTCTCTTGGCCCGACACAGCCTGACGAGTCCTCCTCCTTTGACCAAGGATATCGCCTTCCTCACAGAGTTTAGTTCGTTTATCGTCGCTCCGCCCGTGGACAGTTGCTTAAACAGGGCCGCCTTTTCCTGGAGTGTGATTGGCGGTCTCGGATAGGGAAGCAACGCCGATCCACCGCCGGATATTAGCACGATTAGCAGATCCTCTGGTGAGCACTGCTGAACGACCTCCACAATCTTTTGTGCCGCTTCGAATGCTGGCAAGTCAGGTACATTGTTTTTGGCTCCACGGAAAATTTCTGGGATACAGCGAACGCGAAAACGTTATATTTCATCCCTTTGAAGCAATGAGGAAGAAGACGAACCTATTTGGGAGAACGAAGACGCTCGACTTCCTTCTGGTATGCTAAGAATGCATCGATCTATTCTTGTTCTTGCTGGATCCTCAATCAATCCAAGTCTAGTTGGCGTCACAATGGAAATGAGTTCTTCGGCCATTGGCAGCACAGCTTTCCCAAAGCCTGCAGCAATTAGTCAATATTTGCTAAATGATACCGCCAATAATAATCTTCACTTACCGACAATGAATGTGCGTTCAAACTGTCTCAGGTCGACTGAGGACTTCTGAATCTGAAGAACCCAGCCATTGAGCTTCACCTGATTTCTGATAAGGTTCGATGGAATGACAGCGTCGACTCCGTGACGAAATATTTGTCGAGCTACCTGGAGCATCGCTTCTGTTGATGCCATTTTCTGCGTGATGTCAGATTACAGCAAGAAAAGAGAATTCGTACTTGAGTCACTCGTTTACAGTGGTTTTGATTGAGATCACTTATGAATTTAGTGCCTTTCGCAAGACTTGCCTCCAGAGATTCGTTGTCTTTGTTGGCTTACGGTTTTGAGTGAAACTTTGCGACTGGAGATATTCAGATGACATCGCCAACTTTAAATACACACGCAAGGTCAGGTCGACTTGACTGTCGATGATTAACTGGAGATCATACATGTGTCGCATGTAAGATGTGATTCGACTGGCTGCGGTGTAGCAAGTCCGTTATGCAACTAAATATGCGCCGAAACATGCTTGACCTCTGCGTAGAGGACATAAATGAAATAAACACATTCTGGCCGCGTGTTGGCAATAATGTAGAGTGTTGAGAAATTTTTAACTGAATTAGTTGTGCACATCCATCGTAAGATTCGCATACGCAAACAATGTTACGTAATGAAGGTTACGTGTCCTTACGTCTAGTCATCATATTTTGAATTCAATCGAGTTTAGATGGGTAATCGCATTTGATTTACAAAGTCAAAGTTCTACGTTCAAGCCTCCTAAATCCACCTAATGCCAACAAGCACGTCTCACACGTGTCACGTCCACGTCCGCATTAACATGACACATGGCAGAATACTACGCACGGTCATGGTTCAAAATCCAGTCAGTATCCATTCTGATTTCTGATGTTCCTCATTGCTCATTTGTAGTCTTTTCATTTGGACCTCGGACGATTCGGCATCACTGAGCCGACTAGGATTAATGGATTAGCATTGTTCGGTTGTGGCATGGGGAACTTTAAAGGTCATCCTGCGCCTGCCTCGGACAACCATTCATTGTTTATTGCCTCCTTGAAATTTCACAATGCGAATTCCCACTTCAGCAGAACCGCAAGGTGCCAGCTGACTAACACGCTACCTGGATTATCTACGTTCGGTTTATTGTTTCGTGAAAAAACCAAATCTCTTAACACAAGCACATCACAAAGATCGATAGCCAACGGGGCTGGTGGAATGCGACAATGAATGATTTATAATACCTGCTTATCGATAATACAGCGCCAAACGTTGATCCAACGCGAAATATGAAAGTGATCATGACCCAAATGACAGTTTGTTTTTACTTTCATGAATCAGAAGTGTCTGAAGCCGGGATTAATTCATAATTTACGATTACTAAACCTACTTCACACATTAACAACGATTCCGAAAAGCGAAAAGCGGTTATAAATCGGGTCAACCCTCAAGCCTTGGTCTCATTCGAATTTCTCCGTGCATCTGCTCCGGAAGCTCAGGCACAGCACGGATTTTGTCAAGATGAAGTTGAAGTTGAGACAATTTCTACTGCTCACAACGTTCGTCCTCACCGCGTCGACTGCATACGCGGCTGGTCCCCTGATTCTCCAGGATGAGCCCGACCTCCGACCCTGGGCGAACCCTGCGTCGCTGCAGAACAGGCAAATCGCATCCGGCACCCGCGACCTGCCAAAAAACGTTGTCCCATCTTACTACAAGATTAATCTGCGACCCATCCTCGATGAGGACGTGTTTCATACGCCAGGTGAGGTTTGGATCATCGTCGAATGCGTGGAGCCCACCGACCGGATCACCGTTCACCAGCGCGGTATCGACATGGGAGAGTCCTGGGTAAGTCCTAAAAGTTTAAGGCCTTAAAACGTGGCTGACCTCCCATTGAAACGGTTTCATAACGATTTTGATTTCTCGCGCGCGCAGGTTCGACACACAGAGTCCGAAGCCGAAATTACCATCGTAGGCCAGGAAGAGAACGCAGCCGAAAACGAGTACACGCTAATTCTGGGTGCGAGCCTCGTGGCCGGTCAGAACTACACCGTCTACTTCAACTTCGTCTCTCCGATACCGGCCAACTACCTCGGTGGCCTGTACCGGAGCAGTTATATGAACCCGACGACAGGTCAGACGCACTACCTCGCAGCGACCCAGTTCCAGTCAAGCGATGCGCGCCGTGTCTTCCCTTGCTTTGACGAGCCCGGAACGCGCTCTGTCTTCGAGCTCAGCCTTGGACGTCGCACGACCTTCCACACGCTGTCCAACATGGAGATTGCGGACATGTCTGACGATCCCGATCTCGAAGGCTGGGTGTGGGACCACTACCACCCGACCGTCTACATGCCCGTGTATCTGATCGCGATCATCGTCTCGGACTTCGAATCGGAGACTGCTCCCGCCGAAGAAATGAACGGGAAGTTGTCGAAAGTTTGGGCAAACCCACACCTCATGGCTGAGAACGCGGGTTTGTACGGCGCGGTGACCAGCGCTCGAGCAATCCTCGCGTTTGAGCGGATATTCGGACACAGCTTTGACTTGCCCAAGCTTGATTCGGCGGCAATTCCAGATTTCGCGGCTGGCGCGATGGAGAACTGGGGAATGGTGAGACAATAAATTCAAATATTGCCGCCTTGGATAAATTAAGACCGATACCTCTAATTAAGGTCACATATCGTGAAAATCTTCTCCTGTACGTAAATGGAACCAATACGGAAGCCGAACGGCGCTCAATCAGCTCGGGTAAGCCAATGGCGGGATGGCGGCTCTTTCAAACTTTATCTTCGTCTCTGTTCAAACAATTAATTTATTGTTGATCGTAGTCATTTCCCACGAACTTGCACACCAATGGTTCGGGAATCTCGTGACGTGTGTGACATGGGCTGACCTTTGGCTGAACGAAGGTTTCGCGACCTACGTCTCTTACCTCGGCATGGAGGCGACCGACCCCGAGTACGAACCAATTGACTGGATCGTTCCGGACTCCTACCAGACGGGAATGCTGTTCGACGAGGGACCTGACTCCGTGCCAATCTACAGCGCCACGAACAGGCCATCTCGAATTGTGTACCAGAAGGCGGGCTCCGTCATCCGAATGATGAGCGGCTTCTTGGGGCATGATACCTTCATCAGGGGTCTGCAGCGTTACTTGCAACGGCAGTAAGTACTTAATACATATATTTAATACTTTATCTGATAAGGTTCGGTTTGTTTAATTTAACCCGATTCGCAATCGCAGTGCCTACCAACCCGTAACTCAAGACCAACTCTTCGAGGCCCTCACCGAACAGGCTCACGAAGAGGGGACGATTCCGGCCGCCCTCACCGTGAAGGCTGTCATGGACACGTGGACTCACCAGAGTGGCTTCCCTCTTGTCCGAGTCTTCCGTATCTCCTCGACTCACATCTCCTACAGCCAGGAAGTGTACGGCACAGTGCCCCGCGTCATTAACAGCACCATCCTCGACCCTAACCACTTCTGGTACATCCCCTTCAAGCTCCGGACCGAAGCCATCCCCAACATGCAAACAGTCTGGCTCACCAAGACTCAAACATTCCAGACGTACGGGCCATTCGACACTACAAAATGGGTTCTCGTCAACCCGGAAGCCAGCGCCTACTACAAAGTGCTGTACGACGACTATCTGGCTGAGCTCTTGCTCGCAGAGCTGAACACGAACAAGGACACGATTCCAATCACGTCCCGTTCGCAGATCATCGACGATTACTTCCGCTTCGCATTCGGCCAACCGGGCTACGCGTCGCCGGCCAGAGCGGTTGACTGGACTCGCTACTTGGGCTCGGAGAATTCTCTTTTCCCGTGGCTCGCCTTCTTCAACAACATGGGCACTCCCTTCAATTATTTCCAAGGTCACATCTCCTTCATGTTCTTGCGAGACTTCTACGCTCCACGCATCGCCTCCGCCCTGCAGCTGATCGAGCCTGAACAGGGAGCCAACGAAAAAGGAGCCAGCGTCATCCTTCGGTCTCGCCTGTACGACTGGGACTGCGCTTTCTCAGGCGTGGCATGCCGAGACTACTCTAAAAAGCTGTACGACGAGTTCGTGGCCACCCCAGCAACCAATCCTGTCCCGGCCGACCTCCGCGCTGTTTTCTACTGCGCCTTCGCCGCCCAACAATCGGCCGCCGGCCTTGCTTTCGTCATTCAAAAGTACACGAGCACTCCCGCAACTCCGGCCAACAGCCTCAACGAGCGCAATCGGTTCAGGAACGCGATTGGCTGTGCGACGGGCGAAGACGAAATCGCACAAGTCTTGGCGTTCGCCCTGGACGGAGGCGCAGGCATCTCGAAGGCGGACCAAGTCGTCATTCTCCAGCGCTTGGCGATGAATCGCGAGGGCCGAGCCTCCCTTTTGCCCTTCTTGCAGGATCATTTTAATGCTATCCTGCTTTAGTAAGTAATTTTCTACCTGCCGCGTTTGAAAATTCCGTTTTTTACCGAACACGCAATTTTGTATTTCAGTCACGACGTGACCGCGATTCGGGACATCTTTTCCACATTGAGCGGGTACGTGAGCACGGAAGAAGGCCTGGTTGAGCTGGAAGCCCTCATCGATGATCATCTGGACGCGTTGGACCCGGTGATTAACCAGATTCGGAACTCTCTCAACACAATCAGAGCGAATATCGAGTGGATGGACTCGTACGGCCGGGACCTTGTTGCAGCTTTCATTCAGCAATAAAATGCAATTCCAATTCCATGCATCATTGAGACAGAAAATAAAATCTTGGTTCTAAAAATAGATTCGGTGATCTGCATCGCAGGTTTTGCATATGCGTTTTCGGTACACTTTTGCATTGGAGCTCCGCCAAATTCGCCTTCTTCGCCGGTTTTCCCGACATACGAGTGCTTGAACACAATAAATTGTGAGTTAATTGAGTTAATCATGGCTTCAAACACTTCCCAGCTCGTGCAGGACATTGCAAACCTGTACTCTGAGCGTAATCTGGAAGGAATCTTCTCGCTGCTCTCCTCCACTCACGCGCACGGTCGTACTCGCAATCCATCCACGCCCGCGCCCGAATCAGACACCGACACACTCGCCCTCCGCAGCCTCCTCTGGCCCGTGCCGAGACTCGTGGACCTGCGAACCCTCGTCGGGTTCATTTTCTCACGCGATGTGGGCCATATTTACAGCGTGGGCTGTGGGACGGGACTTCTGGAGTATCTGGTCATGGAGACGATGCTCCATCCAGAAAGCGAAGGCGACTTGATCCAAAATCCAGTCACAATCAAGATTCCGCAGTTGACAGGCATAGAAATCGATTCCAAGTGGTGGACATGCCCCTATGCGCCTCCGAAATTCATTCCTCTGCTGTATGTCGGTGAAACCTTCCCCGCCGAAGGCCCGTTCGGGTCCGCACAAGATTTGGTCATCTTCTCGTACTTCAACTGCATGAAAGTGTTTGTCGACTACCTGAACCGGTTCCAGGGCAAGTACGTGGTCATAATTGGCCCAAACCGAAGCTACAGCAATAAGAAGCAGTACTGCGCTCCAAGCCCGCTGGATCTGCGTGACGGTGATAGCGATTATGAAGAAGAGCAAGATTTGCAGGATGAACAAAATCAGGAGCTGGACGAGCCACAAAAGAAGAGAAGGCGATCGACGACGACGATCACGTGTAAAATACCCACTGATCAATGGAGTCTCGTGCTGTATCAGCGATTTGGGCTCGAAGAAGTGGATAATGTGGCCATTTACTCCAGAAACTAGTCCTGGCGGGCCTCATCTTTGCAGTCGCAGTGGAATGACGATGTGCATGCGTTGTGTAAGTTTTTGTACGAGAATCTGAGAAAGACTTCCTTGCTAAGATTCAGTTGCAAAAAAGCCGCTGAAAAAATCCGAAAAGTTGCATAACAAAGCAAAGCAGAGCAAAGTTTCACGAGCTTCAGTTTGTGAATGAATTCGTTCCTGTCGATAATGTGTTCTGGATTTGGTTTCTTTTCTTTTCTTTTTGTTACTTATCTTATTGATGTTTGACTGAATAGTTCCGTAAGGTTTAAGCTGATAAGCTGTAGCAGTGATAGGTCGTGTTCGTAGTGATGGAGAAGAGTTTGGACGTCTTCTTGAAGCAGATTCACAAAACCTCTAGTTTCATACCAAAAGTCTACGAGAATAACAATGGCGAGGACCGACCGGCTCCGCCGAGAGCAAGTGCAGCTTCTCAAGGGAGGAAGAGGCTCGAAAGGGGTAAGAAAATTTGGCCGAATGCCAAGCGTATTTTTTGTTGGTGGGGCCGTAAATCGTAAGGAAACCCGTGTTGTGCTATTTAGACGAAGCGGAATTACTGAATCTGGATAAAGACGATGATATTCAATTCGTGGCCGAGTATCTTGACGATGAGCTTGATCGGAACATCGAGTTGGAACTGGAACTGCTTCAAGAACAACAAAGATATGCTCCCAAAGTGAAGAGGCCACGGCGGGCGATCGATTTCGACGAAGATCTTTTCTTGGACTTGGAGGACATTAATCGTGAGCAACAACAAGCAGGGGTGGCAACAGAAACGAAGTCACGTTCCCGTACTGCTCCTGAAGAGCCCGAAATTGTGGTGCGCCACCGTCAAGTGCTCAAATTAATCCCGACCGTGCCGTACATGCCCATTGCATGTGAAGATGGGTCAAGAGTTTATCTGCGTGTGGCCCTGGATCCTGACAAGATTGTTGTCAACTCAAATCCGAATATTTTGGAGCAAATTAGCATGATGAACCGCCGAGAGGAGGCTCCTGTCCAAATACGAAGGGGACTGCTTGGAGTCAGCGTGGATGAATTGCGGAGGCGATACAATGAAGAGGTGTTCCTTAATTCCTTTTTATTTGTGATGTATTATATACTAAGCTACTCCAATGCTTGCGTACAGCAAAAGAATTTCGACGCAATCATGGGTGATTTGATATTGGCCGATGCTGGAGCTGGAAATGAAGTTGAGATTCTCCAGCACACAAACTCCCGTGGAAATTCGAAGAAGAACGAGGACATGCTTTGGGTTGAAAAGTACAAGCCGAAATCTTACATGGATCTCTTGTCGGAGGAGAGCATTAATCACACTCTGCTTCATTGGCTCAAACTCTGGGACAATGCTGTATTCGGGACTGATTATCTTAATAAAGTGAAGCAAACCAAAGAAAAGTACGCCGCTCTAGGTAAATTGACATGACATTTGATCCGGTGGCTTTACGTGAACCTGGATGCCTGAATTGCCATTGACGATTTATTTTCTGAGCAGTAGCGAAAGACGCAGAAAGATGGAAACGGGTAATTATCGAAGACGACTCCTACGACGAGTTGGGGCGACCCAAGCAGAAAGTTGTGTACGTTAAAATCAAGAGCATTAATTAATCAATTTGTTTGCTTCCTGTATCATAACGCCTAATTTCCGCCCAGACTGCTTCACGGACCGCCTGGCCTCGGCAAGACGACGGCGGCTCACATAATCTGTAAACACGCTGGATACAACGTGATTGAACTGAACGCGAGCGACGACCGCTCCGTCGACATCTTCAAGAAGGCTCTCGACTCAGCAACGCAGTCTCGCTCAGAAATGTTCCAGGATGGTCGTCCGACATGTCTCATAATCGACGAAATTGATGGGGCGCCTCTGCCATCCGTCCAAGTGCTTGTGGACTTGATTGCGGGGAAGTCCACCGAGGCAGGGAAGAACAAGGCTAAAAAGGTCCTCCGACGCCCAATCATTTGCATCTGTAATGAATTGTATGCGCCGTCCTTGAAGAATTTGAAGAAGCTGGCGTTGCTTGTGCCTTTTCAACCGATTTCTGTTACGGCGTAAGAAATCCAAGCAAAAATTGAATCGCCTCGCCCTCGACTCGAGTTTAGAATTTTTCGAATTCTTATTTCCAGCTTGGTCGATAGACTCGAGGACATTTCGCTGAAGGAAAATCTGCCCATTGACCAGACTACAATGTACGCACTTGCCGAAAAGACTGACTGTGACGTCCGATCGTGTCTCTCCTGCATCCAATTCATGAAGGGCAAAGTGACAAACGCAGAAGAGCGAGAAAAGATGCTGGACCAGCTGGGAATTCAAGACAAGAGCAAAGGCATCTTTGAGATCTGGCGAGAAATATTTCAGATGCCCGAGCGCAAGTCGAAGGCTTACTACGGCAAGAATCGGGTGGACCCGACCCGCGTCGATTCTCGCTTCGAGCACGTTCTGAGGGTCACGCAGAGCTACGGCGAGTACGAGAAACTCTTCGACGGCGTGTTTGAGAATTGTCTGAAGGGCAGCTTCCGGGATTCCTTCTTCAACAAGATTCTGATGGGGCTCGAGTGGATTGACTGGTTCGACCAAATTCAGTCGTTTGTGAAGCACCAGCAGAATTACTCCGTCATGGGCTTCCTTCCCTACTTTTTTGTGGCCGCTCACTTTCTTTATGCGGGGAAAGCCTTCGTCAAACTTCAATACCCGACGAACGAGACCGCGACAATTGCAACGAGGTTCCTGAACACTACGAAATCCCAAATCACGGACATGGAGCCAAACGTCGCCCGCTACGTCGACGTGTCTAGCCTCACCCTCGACATTTTCCCAGCTCTCGTCTCCATAATTCAGCCCAGCTCAATTCGGCCGGTCCCAACTCAGCTTTGGAGCCCGAAAGAACGCGAGACTTTGCAAGTGATCGTGGACACGATGCTCGCCTACAATTTGACGTACACGCAAGAACGCGGCCCAGACGGAAATTACGCGTTTGTGATGGATCCGGATATCGAAGCACTGACAACGTTCAAATTCGACGAAGTTGCGATGAACAAGAAACAGTTTGCGTACGCAGTAAAACAGCTCATCGCCCGTGAGATTGGGACTGAGAAGCTACGGCGCGGGGACGGCGGTGGCGGAGTGGAACGCGGTCAACGAGGTGTTGAGCCCATGGAGACGGAAGACGACCCGAAGCCCAATCCGAGTTCTTCGAAAGACGCAGCCGTAAGAAAACCAGCCCAACAAGACACAGGGAGCTTGAGCTCGGCTCCCACGTCGACGCCCCAAACGCATACGCAGGCAGACTCAGAATCTCAAAGCCAGCCAATGAGCATCGAGTCACAGGAGTTAACAGTGACAAAGGTAAGTTGGCAAATTCTGGTTTTAGTTACATTCTTAGATATATACTTGGCCCATTTTATTCATTGAATGAATTTTGTTTCGGTTACAGGAGCGCAAAGCGAAGCCGTTCAATCTTAGCGACTACTTTAACGTGAAAATTATTCCGAAGAAAGTTCAGGGCGACGATGGGAAAACTGGCGAGGCGGGTGCGGGCGGCAAAGCAGAGTCAAAAGGTAAGTTTTCAAGTTTGATTCTTCAACTCGAAAGCAATGGGATGCAAAACGGCGAAAGTCAAAGCTAGTTTATGCGTTTGTGTGTTTCAGGTCAAACATCCGAAATTTATTACCGCTTCAAGTCTGGATACACCAACGCAGTGAGGAGATACGTCCGAATGAAGGATTTATTGTGATTATCAAAAAGGATTAACAATTTTACTCCGAGATTTGTAAATTTTCTAATAAATTCTGGGTTTTTGGGGTTTCGAATGCGAAGCCTTAAGCACGGGCTATGATGCTATTAGCTATGATGTCCCACCACAACTTCAGTTATTTCACCCTGGAGTACCTCCCGCTCTCTTTCGAGTCCGTCCCCCGTTCCAGTTTCGACACCCGGCTCCGCCTCCTGTCTCGCTTTTACTTTTCGCCTTGGCGCCCTTTTCTTTAGTTGCTTCCCAATTCGATGCACGCATCGTTCGTGCTGTTTGAGATTATTCTGTGCCATGAATGACTTCCCACATGTTTGGCAGACATATGTTCTTGTCCCGGAGTGAATCTCTTCGTGTCTCTTTAGATGGCCCGTGCTGTAGAACGCCCGGTCGCAGATTTTGCACGCGAACGGCCGCTCGCCGGTGTGAATTCGCATATGTACTATGAGACCCTTCTTGTATTTGTACGACAGCGGGCAGAGATCGCACTGAAATTCCTTCACGGACGAATGCACCTGCAAATGCGCCTTCAGGCGGGCTTCCGAGTGGCAAGCTGAAAGAAAGATGCACCCGGTTAGTGAATTATGGTAATCAAATCGAAGCATGTACGAATCGCGTCAGAAGCTTACGAAGGCCGCAAACATCGCATTGAACCCTCCTCTCGTGATGCCTCATGTGCAGTTTGAGATCGGCTGCGGTAGAAAAGCTTCTGAAGCACTGGACACATTTGAAGGGGTTTTCGTGCCGTCGGACATGCCGCTCGAGGTCGTTGGAGTTTGTGAACACAGCCTGGCACTCGGAACACGTGAACGGAGTCTCAGAAATGTGCAGCCCTTCGTGGTCATGCAGCTCGGCCTCGTTGTCGAACCCCTTTTTGCATGTGGCGCAATAGTGGGCGAAGCGCAAGCCACCGTGTACGTTTCTTACGTGAGCCTGGAGCGTAGCCAGCATTCTGAATCCCGTGCCGCAAACTTCACACTCAAATCGACGCTCCGGATGCGCTGCGCGGTTGTGATCATCCCAAGCACGTTGAGATGCTGCAACGTAAGGGCAGAGATCGCAGGGGACTTGCGAAGGATCTGCAGAACATTTTAAGGTCGAGATTGGAGAATAATTCGATAAAAAAAACAGTGGCCTTAGCGCAGCCAATACCTTTTCGTTTTGCCGTGCAAGTTTTCTTGTACTTTGATTTCTTGACGAGTTTGCGTTTCTTGACTTTCTTCTCCTTCGGCAATGCTTCAGACATGACGGAAGGTGTCGACTTTTCTTCTTGACTCTCGGCCTCGGCGATTGCGATACCTTTGTCAATGATGTCGGGCAGAATGAATTCTGGCTCCTGATTTTCTTCGCATTCGCTTTCGCTGTCTGGGCCTTCGAGGTCAATCTGTCGCCTTCGCTTTTTGCAATTCCTTGGAAGAGCATTCCTGGTCTTTCCTGGGTTCTGACTCAGGCGTGTTCTCGTTGCGCTGCTACTGCTACTTCGACGCTTTGGTTCAGAATCCTGGAGTTCCGGTTCGGAGAGTTCGAATTTCTCCACAGCTAACGCCTTTGATGATGGCAGCGACAGCTCCTCGATGCTAGCCTCTGATTTCACGACTGCCTCATCAATGGAAGGACAGAAATCCAAATTGCTTTCACTGATATCGTCGTCAACATCGGAACAGGCTCGGAGCTCAGCTTTCTGGTCAAACTTATGAACGGCTACGCTTTCCGCCAGACCTGAAATATAAAATATGATTAAATTCTTAGGCACTTCAGGTCGAAAGTATTGAGAAAAATGTTCATAACTTACGACTGGTAATCATTTCAAGCATTCTTGCCCTGTATCGCAGATTTTTCGGCTTCGTGCTGCAGAAAACTTTCGTGTCCGAACCCGTCAGAGTCTCCGCAAAATTCGTAGTCTTCTGAACGCGCTTGTGATGGGCAGCAATCATTTGTGTTACAATGTTCTTCATGATTCCAATTTTTTTTTCCAGTGCAGCTACTTGTTTCACAGCGAAATGGAGGTCACGCAGAATCAGAGCGCAAGGGCTGCAATACGGCCCGTAGGCGAACGTATCTCGAAAGGGAATGTAAGGGAGGGACAGAACTGAGCACAGCGAGTCTCCACAATCGTCGTGCCAGGCGGTCCAGTGCTTGTCTTTGGACCGGTATTGGAAACAAGGCTCCGGTGCTCCTCCACAGAAAAGACACTTCTCGTTGACTCGAGTCGTTCGTTTCCTTGGAATCACCTGCTGAAGATCCTCCGGTGGAGCGGACCGCTTCTCAGCAGGAGGATCTGCCGTCTGATTAGGATCAGACAATATCTGATGAATATCGCTCATTTTGAGTTTAGAATTACTCAACTATTTTCAACCGGGAGAATCTTTCTTCTCTCAACATTTTGAACTTTCTTTTTGAGATGCAAACGCACACACATGACTGGCAAGGATTTCACGCATTTCATTCGTCATCTTCATTTTTACAAGAATGTGTTCATTTTAATCAATGCAAATGCGAACGGAAATCTAATCTCATAAAGCGATGTGACATGCGAATTCGATCATTCGAAGCCAAGGCCAAGAACATCAATTTAAATTTGGTTGTGAGAATCCGCAACCACCGACGGTGCCTTGGATGATGGCGAAACATCTTGACAATTGACGAGTCGGTCTTCGCTGCCTCCTGCGTCATTTTCGAGACACACGACTCCTCCGTGGATACGGAGACCATCCGCCTCGTCACCCTGTCATATCTAGGGGCGTGTACTTAGCGTTCATGTTTTCTCAAAGCGTTTTTCGTCCTATATTTCTTGCCTCTGATAAGGTAGAGGTAGGACCTTGTGACGAGGCTGCCATTGCCATTTTTAACCTGCCTTTCACGACCAGCAATTAGCGGATCGGATTTAGCAAGGTTAAACGTATATACAAAATTATTACAGAAACCCATGAATTAAGTGAAAACCAACAACGAACTGCGCGAAGGTTCGTCAAAGTGTACAACTTTTGAAGATGAATATTCTGCCCTCCGCTGACTGTTTTCAAGTCCCTTTAATCTTGACTCGCTCGAGGCAAAGGAAGACATTCACTGTCTCGACTTCTCGGCCCTTTCGAGGAGTTTGCTGTAGGAAAACTTAATCTTGACAAACTTCAAATCAGACTCGGCGCCTGAACGGGAAGGTCCAGAGCCGGAGGTTTGCCACCCCTCGCCAGCTGCATCTCTTTCTCACGCTTTCGTTTGATGTAGTATTTCTGCCAGTACTTCGCCCTCCCGATTCGTTTTTTCTCTCTGCTGACCGGGTCGGGATCATGCGTCTTGTACTCGTGAGAGCGCAAATTAACCCGGGTATCAAATCTTTTGCCGCAAAAGCTGCAGACAAAGGCTCGAGTACCCTCGGAGGTGTGAATCTCCTCGTGGCGTACGCGGTGGTACGGCGACGCAAACGCTTTTCCACACGCTTTGCATGGAAATCGACGGGCTTCTTGAGGATTCGTATGCAACTTCAAGTGCTGAAAGTGTAAAGGAAGAACGGAAAAATTTGACGAAATCTTTTCTAACTTACACAATTTTGTATGTGAAAACTATAAACTCACTCACTTCTTTCAGATAAGCAGGGTCCTTGTACGTCCGAGAGCAAAATTTACAGGCATGCCGTTCGTCAGTATGATTTATTTTGATGTGTTTGGCGGCTTGGCTGGGAAACCGGAAACCGCAACCACAAATTTCGCAGATGACTGGCCGTTGATGGCAGTCCACATGACGGGTAAGGGCTTCTTCGCTCCCGAACGTCTTACTACAATCCTGGCGCGTACATTGGAAATTACGCTCGTGTTTGGGCACGTGGAGCCCGAGATCAAGGGCGTTAAGGAACACTTTCTGGCAGATTAGGCAAACAAACGGATTGCTGAGGGAATTGTGTGCCGCTTCATGTTGAGCCAGCTCCTCTTGTGTGTTGACCCCCTGTCGACAGATCGAACAGTAGAACGGGAACAGAGTTCCGTGCACGTATTGAATGTGAGTATCCAGAAACTCCACACTTTTGTACTTCCGAGGACAGGCAGGACACTCGAACATGTGGCCGGGATGCTCTTGATCTACGTGCCGACTCAGTGCAATTCGGGTGCGGCACTCCATCGAACAAACGGGGCATTTTCTCGGGGCTGCAAATTGAATTAAGATTTTACCCACTGTCCCACTATGGAGACGTTTCATATAAAGTTATTAATTATATCTGAATTATGAGCTTACTCTTCTTTTTCTTGTGCTGTCTCTTAGGAACTGACAAAAGATCCACATCATCCGTGCTGTCCACAGGCTTCTTTCTAGGTCGCCCTCGTTTCCTTTTTGGAACTGTCACTCCATCATCATCTTTGACAGCCGTCTCTACTGATTTCGAGTTAGAGTCGCCTCCAAAGACGCTCTTCTTCGGCCGCCCACGTTTTCTTTTAGTTATTGTTGACGAGTTTAGGTCATCCCGAACTAAGTTCTTTCTTGGGCGTCCACGTTTTTTTTTTGCTATCTGTGCCTCTTCTTCGTAATCGCCTGACTCGTATTCAGAATCTAAGTCTAGGTTTGGCGAGAAGGCAGACGCACCGTCACTGCTCCTTTTAGGTCGTCCACGCTTTCTTGTTGGTGTCTGAGGCTGAGCCTCCTTGCCTGGTACGCCCTCAACGTCCTGATACCAAGCAAGGTCGAAGTCGGGTCGTTCTTCCTTGACACGGACAATGTGACACTGCTCATTTAATTCATTGCCATCTTGGTGTTGGTTGCCCACGTTCCACGATTCGGCATCCTGGTACACGTCAGCCGCACGATTTCCCAACATTTCCGATACTGAATATCAACATATTGAGAGCATTTAATAGTATTTATACACAGACACCATCTGCTCAAAAATAAAATTGTCGCACACCTTCAGAAGTCCACCCATCTCTAGGTATTCTTCCATTGCCACCCATTCGTCTGATCTTATCTACCACATTCGCCTTCAGACTCCGCAGACGTTGGTCGAGGGTCTTGAGCTGTGTCATTGTGAAATGAATGTCCCATACTAGGCACGAACACTGCAGGCAGTACGGTCCTTCAACCATCAGAGTTTGGACTTTACTTCCGGAGAAGGAAAGCAATTTGCAAAGCGATCGTCCACAATCAGCTCTCCAAGTTGACCAATGTCGTGTGGTCATATTTTTGCTATTAATGGGTTTGTGGTAATTATATAAGGAACTGGCACCACACAAAATGCAGGAATTCTGGCCTTGGAACTCAGAATGATTCTCCTCTGCGGTGGTAGGCTCAGCCTGGCGCTGCCCATCTTCAAATTCCAGAGTGACATGGTCGTATTCAGGGCCAGTATCTTGTGATAACGCTTCCATTATTAACTCAACTCACATCTGACAAGATGCTTTGGAATTTCTTTCGAGCTTACAAGAATTGAGTTTTACAAGAAGAGATTATTTCGCCGGCTGATTTTCAAATCCCTTGCTTTGTTCAACGAAGAAGTTTCAAAATGATTTGTCCTCGAATTTCTCCTCAAAACAAGTTAAGGCTACGGTTTAATGGTTTTCGTTCAGTTTAATCGGTACAAATCTACAAACATGAACAATTTACATTCCAACTCATGTTAAGAATTAAGGAGAGTTGTGGATCGTATGAATTCCTGACCGCGCACTCTGCACGGGTAACGTTTTGTAACTTCAGAATCTACGTGTAACTAGTAACTTTATGTGCTAAAACAATCAAAATCGGAAAAGCAAAGTCAAACACATGGATACATGAAGACAATGAAGGAGTTTAATCCACCTGACATAGATATCCAAACATGCACTGCAATGAATACTGCCAATTCTCATTTTCAACGCTGCAAATCGTTTCGTCTTTTTCATGTTTATCTGGTGATCACGGCTAATGACAATATTCATGAAATATGTGCACAGCCTTTGTTACGAATTTGCGCAGAAAATTGAAATCACAACAAACATTTCGTAATTGGTTTTCGATTTTTAAATCATTTCAGTTCTTGTCTGCACTTCGTCCCGATTTTAAAAGGTTAGCCCAGACAACGATTGCACTCACTCGATTCGGCACTTCTTTTCTGCACGTGTGGAGAAAGTTTGACATTGGCGGAGTGTAGGCGAACGTGAGACGAATTAGGAGAAGTACGCGTCAGTAATTTCCATACATCTGTTGTCGAATTCATCTTCTTTTGGGAAATACGAAATACTCGGCCGCTGTGCTTATTGTGACTCCGATATAAAACGCACACAAATGCGTCCATTTCGCAAATGCAAATTAAACACCAGTGGAGTGCAACACCCAAGCTCGAATGAAGTGATAACGAAATGCGATAGGCGATAACCGCAATTCCATGTATTTTATGTGAGGATAGTTAGGAAATGTTGGGTTTGGATGTTGCCTTTGCATCGTATCGTTATTTACAGCTGTGGCTGATAGCCATTGATGCAATAGCTGTAAGTATTGACTTACGAATTGCACCGTGCACTACTGCAGTCCTCCATTTTGATATTCCATTTGCATTCATTCTGATTAACCCAGGTATAATTGTCGTAATTAAGGTAAGATTTGAATTGGTAAGTTGAAGACAACTTTTCGCTCAGATCTCGTACTTAATTTTAGCAGTGTCCAACGGAGTCAAAGGAAAGCTCGACACATTCTCGAAATTACTCCCAATTCTCAAACCAGACCAATCAAAAACGACAATCGAGTATTTCGTCTTCATTGCCAACTCACCGTTGGCTTTCTACTGCAATGCGTGCTGCTCGTCTCGAATTGCTTGGGGCTTTGATTGCCAAAGCCCCAAATTCACCTTCACCTACTTTCTTTTTCCTTCCGGGGAACTGATTCGATTCTCACGGAGATCAATCAACTCAGCACTCATCAGCGATCATCATGTCACTTTTACCATGCAAAAAATGAGGAGTAACAGGCAGGCAGCCATTAGCATACAACCTGAGTGCCTGAATTGAGGCTACAACCGCGAGCAGCGACTGACATCAACTTCCAGTGTACAAAGCATGGTAATACATTTCCAAGAATCTGCGTCTTCATCTCGTCTGCTGTCAGCCTCTCTCCGCACTTCTTGACCCACTTTTGTCACGCTAACCATGACGGCCTGCCTACATTGTAAAGTCATTAACTCGAGTCCAGAGGTTAGAAGTCACAAAAGACAAGAGAAGCACCGACGGCGTCGCTGCGCTGCTGTTTTGGTTTATATTTCTCCACTCCATATTTTTACGACCACATTTTCCAATTCCAGAATGGCAAACTGGACCGACGGCCCCGCAACCACCGTGTCCAGTAGCCTGACGACATTGTGACTGATATGAACCAAGGCACTGTCTTCATGTAGAAGGTCACCGAGTGCACGCGATTCAGGAGGCAATCGGCGAAGCATAAATCGGTGAATAGTTCGAAACCGGCGTTGTCCAGCACGTAGCCCAAGCTTCTATCGCCATCAGCGCGAGCTGAGCGGAGTGTCTTCCAGAATAATTTTGAATATCAGCAAGCATGCTGTCTGTCTCTAGACAGGTGTGGATGATGGATTGTGGCCCGTGCGATAGATCTGCTGTTGCATACTTTTTGTGCATATATTCTGAAATGTGCATACTTTGTGTCGTAGTTTAGGAACTTGAGATCACATGACCTATAAATTGCACAATTCGCATTTGGAGACATGGAATCCCATATGTTTCAAATTCCAGACCTTGGTTCAAAAGAATGCGTTCTTGCTTCCTATGGTATACACTACGTTCGATTGAAGAAATGCAAGGTTGTGTGCAACATGCAATTTCACACTTCACACCCTGTTCTTGATGATTCTCTGGCTGTTGCTCCTCCATCATCATTGTCTATTCGACTTCGTAACCCCAACGTCCGCCTCGGCAATTGCTCTCGGTTGATTGTCCTGCACCAACTTTAGACCACCAAATTTGTGTGAATATGAAGAAGGCACCATTGTTGCTCGTGTTTGTCTCAGCTACTGCTCTATTGAACCTTTCATGTGCTGCTGAACAAGTGTGGAATATTGATAAGGTAAGTCAAGATGGACGTTTGTCACACCCGTCCGAATGATAATTGCGGTATGGAAAAGAAGACCTTTGTAATCTGCTCATTCTCTTCACAGTTTTCACCAGCCAATGCTCGTCGATACGGCAAGGATACTGAATTCTGACCTTTCCAACAAACTCGATGTAACCTGGTCAAGTACGTTGCACTGAATGCATCGTTCGAGTTTTATAATTTTCCACCACCAATCAACAACCGTTACCCAGCCGGGCTGCCGCCGCCGCCATACAATCGTCGACGTCCACAAGAATGCACCTGGGAATTTATTACGGATGATGATTGTGTCCTACAGTATCGTACCAAACATTTGACTACCAGGATTGTGATGAGCAATATTTTATGCTTGGAGATGAGAACAACGAGATGAGGTACAGTTAACATCCCGGCCCAGCCCAACAAATCCAATGCTGATCCAATACATCTGTTCTTGCAGATTTTGTGGGTACAGAAGGCCACCACGGAACTTTTCATCATCTGGTCAAAGTCTGTTTCTTACACACT